>AFIY01000636.1:0-91504 GCA_000223825.2 Zymoseptoria passerinii SP63
TACCTTCCTTTTATTCCTTTCTACCTTCCTCTAGTTTTATTTAGTAAATAATATAAATATTTATATATAGATAGCTCGGTTAGTAGACGTAGTAATAGTAATAGTCGTAATAGATAGCTCTACTACCCGTATGCTTTACTACGATATAGTAGGTTCCGCTATAATATTATAAACCTAGTATTAACTTCTTAAGAGGATATAAGGTAGTAGGGCGGAATCCGCTTAGGCCTAAATAATTAGGTAACTATTTAATTATATATACTATTTAATAAGAGATAAGTAGAGCCTATAGATAGTAGTTTTAGTATATTTAGTATTGTTAGACTCCTTAGTCTAGTTCGCTCTAGCTCTACTAACTTTAATAAAATAGATATAGTTTTAATTAATACGTATAGTTTTAATTAATATAGATAGCCTACTAGTGTCTAGCCGGTACGTTAGGGGCGGTATAGTATATAGTGTTTATATTCGTATTTACTTGATTTCAATCAATGTAAGTAGTTACAGTTAATATTTAATTGCAATCAGCCGACATTAATTGCAACCAGTCAGAGTAACGTAGCTTATGACATTACATAGGGGCTCGGTCGGCTGGCTGGGGCTCGGGGAAGTCCTGCTCCCATTGACTGCATACAACATTCGCCATTATTGCGAGATCCACGACGTCGTCTTCTCTCTGCTGCAGTGCTGTCTTTCCATTGCTGTAATTGCGATGTAGGAGGTAATCCTGTGGACCTCCTTTGCATCGGCAAAATATTTAGGCGGCTGGGCTCGGCAGGATCTCGGTTGTAGTTCTAGAGACTGTCCCTGGTCCGAGCTCTTCAGACCGCTGTTGCCACGAGCGTCCTTTTGAGCATCCTCTTTCCGAACACTGCCAACGCCGGCCGGGCTGTCGAATATCAGTCCCCTGACAACAATGCTGCTACGAAGACTTGCTGGACCAAGGTACCTCAAGATCATTGAAGCAGCGCTACGGACGGCACGCCCCGGATATCCTGATGACCCTCCGCAGACTTTGGCGACTGTAACAAGCTGTCGCGATCCTCGCCATTGACAGCCCACCGCGATGCGTTGACAGGATGGCGAGCTGTCGGTCGAGACGTGCGTTTCAAATTCTGTTGGTCGGTCCGAAAGCATCAAGCAGAGGAGGATGATCAAACTTGTGACCAGTATGAAAGTGACTGTTGCCAGCTTGTCTCAGCGCCTACGACATCGAGAGCAGAGAGGACCACGGCCTTCTGTCTCCATCGATGAGACTCTTGTCATAGCATGAGGCTGAGATGGGACATGAGGTTAGGCCAATCAAGCACTCCTGCGAAGCAACGATCCGCGTCGGAGACGGGAAGAGATGCGCTTTGAAGATGCTGAGTGATGGTGAGTTGGAGATAAGACGCCACTGCCTTGGTGCTCCCATCCCGAGAAAGATGGACACTGTCAAGTCCGGCGAGGGAAATTGAGTCTGGTGAGTCTTCTTGGCCGTCGCACGCCAGTATGTACTTCTACTATGGCACACCGCATGTGGTGATAGCAGGTTTCCTCGACCAGGCCATCCAAGATAAGACCAAGCATTCCATTCACTGCAGCAGAAGTTTCATGTGAATACTGCGATGCGCAGCTCTCTCCTTCCTGCTCCTGCCCGGTCTGAGCAGAGGCACCTGCAAGTGCCCGCGCTCCGCGTTGCTTCCGAATCCGTTTGCAACAACAACATCTCCACTTCGCAAAACAAACAACTTTCACATCAAGTTTCATCCTGGACACTTCCGATGAACCACCACCGTCTGCGCCGCAGTTTCAACGCTTTGGCAACGTCCTTCTCCGGTAAGACACGACACAGCCACAAGAAAGGGGCTCGTCAACGTCCCTACAAACTCGGTCCCATCGCTACATCTTGGACCAATCTTTGCAACTTCGACACCGACGAAGAACTCATCACGAGCAGATCCATCATGGGCGGCAAATCCAACAAGTTCGACTACACGAACCGGGCAAACTCGGGAGCCGCGCTCGGCCACATCATTGCGCGCGACTTGGAGAAGGAGGCGACAAAGGCAGCCCGCGGTGCGGAGAGGCGAGACTCGCGAGCGCGCAAGCGAAGCACCAGTGGAGGCGGCGGTCAAGATGAAGCATGTCACGGCGGCCATGTTCTTGACTTGAAGGTTCCTGGGAAAGACCTCGGAGATGAAGGCGTGATTGCGATGGCAGAGGGACTGGTCTCGGTGCTGAGCGAGGACACTATCGCAGCAAAGATTGCGCTTGAGGATCTTGTGCTGTCCGAGAATGCCATCACAACAGCCTCGCTCGCCCGCCTGGCACCCGTCATCGTTCTGGCGAGATACAGTCTCAAAACCTTGAATCTTGCAAACAACAACATCAAAGTTGATAGCGATCAAGAGGCGGCCGAGTGGGAGAGTTTCCTACGCGCCTTCGAAGGCTGCTACAAGCTGCGCCGGCTAGACTTGAGCGGCAACCCCAAACTTGGTGCGAAAGCGATGCAGATCATGGCCCGTGTACACATGGGTGAGCGATACATCAGCCCTATGCATGCGGGCGGCGAGACATCGGTAGTGTCCTTGTCAGAAGAGATGGGTGAAGAGCCGCATTTGGATCAGACAACCGAGGCGGAAGCCGACGCTACTTCGACAGACAATCTCATGACTCAAGCGACTATTATCAAGCGGCGCTGCGGCTTGCGGTCAATCCCATACATCACGCTCACCGACGTTGGCTTGACGGACCGTGGAGCTATGTTTCTGTCCTATCTCCTGGAAGAGCACTACTACCCGATTCAGCTCATTGACGATCTCAATGCAGCTCTTCCAGGATCGAATATTGCGACGTATCAGCAAGACATGAACTTCAAAGGTATCGATTGGGACGAGCGAGAGGCGGGCTTGGGCCGAGATGGTCTCCATCTTCTGAAGAAGACTGAGCTTTTCAGGCGACAGACTATGCTGGAGGACGACGACGGCACGCTCGCTGACGTGGAGCCCACCAACCATGTGTCTTACGGAAGCGAGAGCATCCAGTCAAATGGGTCGATCCGGAAGTCCATCGACAGACGTCACTCGAGAACACATCCCGATGACCGCCGCACAAGTATCCGTTCCATCCGAACTGCAGATGGTGGAGAACATGAGCTTTCAGACCTTGAGAGCGCTCGCAGGCGACTCCAGCGGACCATCATCGCCGATGAGGGAGCCTCCATTGTCGACCTCTGGCGCACAAGCTTGCGACTGGTCATCTCGTCCAGAGTACTCAGCGGGATAGGTTCATTGTCCCGAAACCTGCAGAGGCTCTACTATTCCGGTCCTCCGCGTTTTGACTTCACTCATGATGAGAAGAGCAAGGCCGTGGACGATAAGCTTGTATTGCGCCCGACCACGCCCGTCAAGTATCCCAAGGTCGAGGTCACCCAATCGTTCGACAGCGGCCTGAACTCACCCTTCACGCAGAGCAGGAAGTCCAGCTCCACCGCCGTCACGGTCCCTACCGCTGGACTCGCTCCCGACGCACCAGAGCAACCTCTGACCGATGTCACCAACACTCCCGAAACTCCAAAACGCAACTTCAAGCCACATCGCAAAGGCGCCTTTAGTGACGGTAGCGACCTTCACGCCGTGACTCAGAAGCTCGACACTCTACTTTTCCACTCTCACGACCCGCAACGTTTTGTGCAATGGCAAGAGGAGCGCATTGCCGGGGAGCCTGACATGAAGAGGGCGTTTCGGGACACGAGAATTCCCAGCCATTTGCCGGGACACGTGAGGAGCCTCATCGCGGAGTTCAGCGTTACACAGAAGGAGCTGGAGTTGCTGTCGGAGAAACAGCGTCAGGATGCGATTGAGTGGGGGCGCGATAGGAGGAACTTTGAGACGGAGAAGGAGTGGCGAAAAATGGCGGACAGTGCGCAGGTGTGGACGCTGTTGGAGAGCATCGGATGTTTGGACTATCACAGAGGCGAGTAGGAGGAACATGAGAAATTGAGGAGACAGACGACGTTGGAACATATCATAGCAATGGTATACGCTAGAGAGGTCCGAAGCTGGACTGAACGCTGCATCCAATCTCACGTGCAAGCTTTCTTTTCACAAACATCCACCCCTCCTCCGACCTTCTCCAATGCCTCTACTTCGTCGCAGAACTCCTTATGCCTCCGATCCATCTCCTTGCAAGCCCACGCAATATCAACTATGAGCGCTCGCTTCCTCGCGGCACAGCTGCTCTCATCCACCTTATCCCACAACCAATACTGCTTGTCCAGAAACGCACTCGTCGCCCTCGCCGCGAGGACTTTCTTCGCCGACCACGCTGGAGTCTGCCGAAACTGATTGAACGCCTGTGCTTGCCGGAGGGTGGCGATGTCGCCCGTGTTGAGGAGTCCGGGTGCCGGCGCGGTGCCGAGGAGGTGTTGAGTCCGCACGACGTCGTCTTTGTCGCTGCGGAGGGAGGCGTTGCTGTGTTTCAATTCCCGGATAATGGACTTTGGTTTGATGGGTTCTTCCACATAGGGTGGAGGTGGTCGTTCGATGCGTTGCAGGCGCTCCATCCAGGGTTTGTCGGGGGAGGGCATGTCGCTTGGGAGGGTGAGTTTGAGGGTTGCGGGGGCTTTGTCGGTTTGGGAGAGGGTGCCGTTTTTTTGTTTGCGCCAGGGGCGGGGTGGTGTTGGTTTTGGGGTCATGGTTGTGGAGGTCTGATGAGGTCGTGGCAGTTGTGAATGCGTTGTTTGGGGTTGAAGATGACTTGATCGGTGGGATTGAAGGAAGAAGAAGGAATGAATGTTTCATTGCGAGAAGGAAATCAAGACATTATTGGCATTGCCATATTCTTGAGACCCCGGTTGTGGTTTGGTTGTCGATGGGGCGATACCAGTGGTTGAGCTGGAAAGCTTACCACGTTCGAGGATTCAGCGAGTCTCGACTGGGCCAGAAAGGTCGGACTCCCGATGGTTCCTGGATCTCGCATTAGCGATCAATATGAAGAGGTCCAAGGTGGAGCTGCAGCAGATTTGCTGGTGCAAAGCTCGGTGTTGGGCGGCGGCTGGTTAATTTCGACAAGCGTGATGCGGCGATTCTCGTCATGCCTGAAACGATGAGTAGGGAAAACTACCTGTGAAATCCTGCGGCTTCTGCAGACCAAATGACATCCGGTTCTTTGCGCTCGACGGCAGTATAATATAGTCACGCAGTGGTCTTACCCTGGCTCTTCAAAGCTGCGACCGCCGTTCTGCATATTTATACTTCGAGTGCTACCAAGTTCTTCGGGACAGCTGCTCGTATCGAGTCTCTTGTGGTTGGGCCAATCGAAGCGTCGCCGAACGTGTGCTGGAAGAATGGCAAAGCGGACTGATAGAGCAGAGATTTCAGACACCCACTCTCCTTCGATGCGCTCTTCATCATAGCACTTACCTTTCCTCGCACAGCATAGACGTCCCGGTGCCATGAACATCCAGGTGGATGAGCGAGTCCCCATCCGCATACGGCCAAGCGCCATGTGTGCACATACAGCATCCAATAATGGCTACTTTCCCACGGAATCGCGTATCAGCTTGAGAGAGTTCCGCCTGGTGTACTCACGCGCAGAGGAGACAAGCTTCAACAACCGCCTTTTGATTCCGAGATTCGTGCCGAAGGACGTGGCGGAAGAGGACAGACCTTCGGACAGGAGCACTGACATCAAGTCTGTCATGGAGCGCGCTCATTGCCGCCACGAGGGCGAGAAGCAAACGGTCCACAGCACATCAGACTGTGTCCAGCCAGCCATGCTACATGCCGTGTCGGACGAAGATCAGCCAGCTCGAACGACCACAGGCGCGGCACAGACCTTGGAACGCAATTCCTGCCGCCATGAGGAACCAACACCAACGGCACAGCATATGGAATCAGGCCACGTGCTCCAGGAACAACCAGGCAAGTGCCAGGAGGATCCCTTCGCGGCGCAGCATCAGATCCAAGGCTCCACCTTGGAAGAACGAACCCCTACTTCCATTCCGGTACCAGAGACTGGCTCACTTGAGCACCTCAATCAGAGGAGAGAGCGTGCGATTGCGACCGGGAGTTCGTCCATGGCAAATCCCATTCAAAGGGAGATCGCCAAGCAGCTCGCCATTCAGAAAACGATCGCACGACGATCAGCAGATTTTTCCAATAATCGCAAGGCCGTGGACTTTCTATCAAAGTCCAATGGCAGTCCTGGGCAATGGAGGGCTTATTTGCTTACGAAAGGCGATTTCAGCAAGCGGAGATTCCCTGAGACCGCGCGTGGGTTGAAGGGTGCGGAGGAGGAGTACCCCGGTGTTGGATGGCGCTCGCATGTGAGACTCCAGCAGGTGATCAATGGACGGACTCTGGCGTTATATAAGGAAGCCGGAGTGAGATCCGTGTCGGGATTGCCAAATGGGACCGCGAGGGCCATGAAGATGCCAGACTTGATGGGCGCGAGGCAGATGCAGCGTGGTCTAGGTCAGAGGAGGATGGTGCTCATTCGCCGCGAGCAGCGGTTTCGACAAGAGGTTCGCGCGGCTGAGCGTGCGGCCGAGGAAGAATGGGAGGATCAGGAAGAGTAGGATTAAGACGTGGTGCCACATGAGACCGGATAGAATTGTCTGCCGCGAGGCGATGAGAAGTGTGCCAGATTATTGATGGAAAAGTAATGTCAGGAGGGAAAGAGTTCAAGTCGAGAGTCGGCGATGATGATGTTTCTATTCTTAGAATGTCAAATGAAGCAGGATTTTCCCACGTGAACCTCACCTCGGCCGACCATACAGCACACTACATACCATACTCTTCTCAGGCATGATGGGCACCATCGTACGGCAAAATAGACTGATGCACCATGAGCTGTCAAATGTTCACGTGTTGCTCAGCGAAGCAGGAATGGGCATCGTCAATGTGACAAGAATAGAAGAGCAAACATTCGGATCCTCCCTTGCTTGTACGCCTTGATACATCCTCGAAGGATGGGCGCCCGATGAACATTGAGCTGAATGAGTATACAACTCTAACTTCGATCTCTCGTCTGCAGTCAGATCAACATACCACGAACCATGAGGCTCTCGATGAAGGCACGACCTGAAGAGGAGTTGCAGACTGGCCTTGCGAAGTTATACTCAACAAAGCAGTATTCAGACTTGTCTCTCTTCGGTCGGGAAGGCGTAGAACAGCTGGGGCATAAAGCGGTCGTATGCACTCGCTCGCCGGTTTTCGAAGCTGCTGTCAAGGCTCGCGGATGGGACGTGAGAAGTCCATTGGCGATTTCCGATGTGCATGATACTAAACTTATTTCCACAGGAGGACATTTTACATCGCATCGATATGCCCGAATAGGATGAAGTCCTCGGGCTTGTCATCGAGTATCTCTATCTGCTGGACTACCAAGCGACCGCGATCACTCAAGCGGGTGCCAATTTTCCAGCACTTACCGCACGAGCAGGGCGTTAAGTGCGCGATCAGACACCATCAGATATGGCCAGATATACGGCATTTCGGCGGCGTGTGCCTTTGGAGGATCATCGTCCAACCCGCATTCCGGGGTATTGAGTTCATCAGGGCACTTGTCACGATCGAACACGGCCATGACAGCTCACGCATTGCCACTGATCACCATAAATGGGCATTCGACTTCACGAGCTGGACCATGGACGAGTTCATGCTCTGGCAGAGTTGCCTCAGTCGATCCACCAGAGCCCTCGTTGCTCGCCAGTACCGAACCTCATCTAGTTTTACACACCAAGGTGTATACCGCCGCCACGAAATATGGTATCGATGGATTGAGGGCGTTAGCGATGGCCAAGCTCAATGTTCGGCTCACACACCACTTCGATTCGGAAGAGCTGGCGGATGTCATCTACCTCGTCAACTCGGACGATCTGGCGGGAGACGAAGGGTTGCAGGAGGCTTTGACGAACGTTCTGAGCTGGCATCCGATGCTATTGGACAGGTCTTAGATTGAATCGGCTGTGAATGCATGCCCTGGTCTGGCTTGCAAGATACTCAAGCGCAGTAGAAGGGCTGTCACAGGAGGATTGTGCTGAGGTTCACCGGCATTCACACTTGCGATCTTCATGTGTGACTCTCGTCTGGTATGACCTTTCCCAGCGTCAGCACGTGCCACTTTCGCTTTCGGATGTGCGCGTGGTCCATCTTCAGCTTCGCTGTTGGATGTGCGCGTGGTCCATCTTCAGCATGATTAGCATCTTCAACATCTGTTGCTTGTACAACACCTCATCAGAACATCGCAACAAGCCAACCTCGAACAACCAGACTTGATTGGCTTTCTTCAAGCTACAAAGTATACGAACATCTACACCCACCTACAACAGTTCAACACATTCTTACGAAAGCGACAACATGGCTCCCAAGCGCGGTGAAGTAACCGAACTATCAAAGGGCAGCCTGAACGATGGTGCTGTTGAGTATCAACACCGCATTTCTATTCACCAATGTGTAACTGACGCTTTCTGCAGGCTGTTCAAAACCCGCGAGCTTCACGACTTTACTATCACATGCGAAAGGGATACATACAATCTCCACGCCTTCGTTCTGGTCACACAATCCACCTTCTTCAGGAGCGCGATTCTCGGCGGCTTCGATGAACGGATCGCGAAGCTCATGCGGCTGACACCAATGGACGATGAGCACCCCTATCCCGAGTACGACGACCCAGAAGCCCTGGCGAAGATGATCTACTTCCTCTACCATCAGGAGTACGAGTTTGGCGACGTCAGCGGCTGCACCACTACGACCGATCTCTACAAGAGACCGCCTGGCATGTCTACACTCCGGACTCAGAATCTCAACATGCTTGCACATGCGAAGATGTTCGCCATCGCGGTCAAGTACGACGTATCCTCGCTTCGCAGATATGCATTCAAGCACTTCAAGCTCGCACTTGCATCCTGTTCCGGTAATCCTGGGTTCGGCGATGTGATTGTGGAAGTTTTTACATCCACGCCAGACGATGCGCAAGAGCTACGAGGTCTTGTCAGAGCGACGCTGTCCAAGCCGAACATGCTGAACAATCCCTATATAAGAGCCGCCATCGAGTCAGTTGAGGGTCTAGCATACGATCTGCTAGAGAAAGCAAAGGGCAAATAGCTGCAAATATCAGCATCATCACCACAGCCACGACTTCATCGAAGAGAGGGCTCGCCGACGTCTCTCGGGGCATGACGGAGCCCACTCGACGACCCTGCCAACGATCTCTGGCAATGCGACAAGGCGTCTCATCATTCACTCTCAGCGTGGTTCAATTTCTCTTGAAACACCAAGCTTGCTTGGTTTGCTCACCTGATGCTCACCCGGATTTCATTCACTCCAACCCCGGCCCGTGCGTACTCTTAGCGCCGAAAGTATATCTAAGCCATACCGTCCTGCTTCACCGAGCTTGCCTTTCATTTTGGATCTTACACCAGCCTCACGCACACCCAAAAACATCCACTCATCGCACACTCGTCATCATGGCAGCCACTGAAGGGAGCCTCGCTTGCGGACTCGCGAAGTAAGCTCCTTCACCTCGCTGCTTAGGTCGACATTGACTGATTGTCAGAGCAGGTATCTGGCTTCCAGTCAGTTGTCCGACTTCAAGATCATCTGTGGTGCTCACGTCTTCAACGTCCACAAGATCATCCTCGCAGCCCAGTCAGAGTATTTCGAGGCCGTCATATGCGGAGGCTTCAAAGAGTCCATCGAAGGGGCCATCGAACTCAGACCTTTCGACACCGCTCAGCCCGATGATACTCACGACGATCCCGCAATGGTCAAGATCATGGTCGACTTCCTCTACCACCAGGACTACGAGTTCGATGAACCTTGCATGCCTGCTCACAAGAAGATGAAACTCACCATCAAATCCGGCCACGTACATGTTGTCGACAAAAATCATACGAAGAGGAACGCAAGTGACGACATGATCGGACATGCGCGTGTCTTCGCCATTGCCCTCAAGTACGGCATCCCAGCGCTCAAGCAAGCTTCCATCGACAAATTCCAGGCGACCATCAAAAACAACTGGTCGCACCACAACTTTCCGAGCGTCATCGAAGAGGTCTACAGATCCACGCCAGACGAGATTCGGGAGCTGCGAGAGATCGTTGCTCGGACAATTTTGAAGAACCCGAAGTCGCTGCAAGACAAGGAGGTCGAGGCCTCGATCCGCAGCATTGACGGCCTGGCATTTGACCTGCTCAAGTTGAAGACCAACAAGTGAAACAATCGCTGATCCCACACAGAACGCAAGCGGGTGCTGCAGATGCAGGCCTTATTATCGATGTCTCTCTCTCGGGATGGAATGGCCCTTCGAGGAATAATGGCGGAGCTGACAAGAAGCGAATCGGCGATGAGTGGCGATGGGATTCGTGGTTCCTGGAGTTTGGGCACGCACAAGAGCAAATGCAATCGGACGATGCAGATTGGGCATTCAATTAGCATAATAATTGACCGCTTCCTCTCCATACCACTTCAACGCCACATCTTTGTGACTTCTAATCCACTTCCTCAACTGACTCTCACCAAGCGAATCCCACCTCGGATCAAGGAAGGGCGATACCCCATCATCCACCTGCCCGGTGTCCTGACGTAGCCTCCGAACATGCTCAGGAATGTGTTCCTTCACCTCCGACACCGTCATATCTAGCGGCAACCCCTGAAAGAATGGTATCGAGTACCGCACATTGCTCCCCGGCCCAGGCGCAACGACTCGGTGGATCGTGGCTTTGACGGCACCTTCAGTGGCCGCTTCGAAAGCATTGCCAAAGTTCACGACGAAAGAGCCAGGGACCGGTGTTGCTGCAATCCATTCGCCGGAGGAAGAGAGAACTTCGAGGCCGGGTTCGGAGCCGACTTGGTAGAGGAAGGTCAGCCAGCCTGAACTATCCTTGTGGGCACCAACACCTTGGGTTCCTCCCTCGTGTCCCTGAGCTGGCGGATATCGGAGAAGTTTGATGCGATGTTGTGGCGGCAGGAATGTCCGGTCATGCTTTGAGCCGCTCGAAGAGACATCTGAAGAGTGCTGTCCAAAGAAGTGGTCGAACGTGCCGACCGGGATGGAGAATGCTTCCTCAACCAAATGGACGAAGCGGTATGACAAAGCTTCCACAGCGTCGTGGTAGGTGGTGAAAGCTTCTCGAAAGCCTGGGATTGAAGCCTCCTTCGGCCATTGGTTGCTCCCACGCAGTCTCCAGTACAGCTTGGAGAAGTCTCGATGCTTCTCGATATTGGTATCCTTGGCCGTTTGCACTCCATTTGTGGACTCGTGATACACAACAGGAAGCTCCGTGCCGAAATCGAACTGCTCTCTGAGATCCTGCTTGCCCAGGGTTGTCTCCTCCGCGAAGCCACTGTAACCCAGAAAGTGGGGGCTGTGGAGCTTGCTCATCGCTGCTTTCCCTTCGTTGGACAGTGCAAACAGTGAAGGTAGCAGGTCTGTCAGGCTTGTGATTAGCTCCTGCGGTACTCCGTGATTCGTGATGTACAGGAAGCCAACTTCGAACAAGGAGGATCGTAGCTGCTGCAGCAGGGCGAGCTTCTTCTCCGGGTGTGATGCCCAGGAGAGATCGAGCATCGGGATATGAGTGGTGTCAGCCATGGCTTGTAGCAATGGTTTGACAGTAAGATGTTCACCAAAGCGAGATCGTTAAAGCTCCGGTTTGCAGGTAGCATACATAGAAGCTGATGAGAGATGGAGCATAGGAAGATGAAGTGATCGATGTGGATCTTCGGACCTGCAGAAGCTGCGTCAACCGTAGGCCGCAAAGGATAGTACAATCTCTGAGCAACGCGTCTGGCCTTGTGACGGTCGCTAAGCGCAACGACCTCGACTCAACAGTCACTGAACAGGACAACACCTCGTTGGCCAGAGGTAGCGGAGCATCATGAGAAGAAGCTATGCGACCATCAAAACTCTCTCGCGGCTATGTCGTGATACATAAGGACAAGGTTGCGCATCTCATATTGATCACGATTCTGGGGAGGTGTAGAACATGCCGCGAGCGAAGTGAATGTCGTTGGGACGTGCTGACTCAGCCACCCCGCGCCGCCGCTTGCGGGGTGTTGCTTGTGACTGATCGACCAGGCTACAGCTCCCATGTGCCTCGACAACAAAGACAACAACAACGTGATCCATTTACGACTGTACGACTCTGCTACCTTCTAACGAAACCTCTGACTATAACGACTGGACTTGTACCTTCATACTTGTACAAATCTGCCGGAAGCTCTCCCGTAAATAGCTTCAACCATGCAGAATCTCATCCACACCTTCATCGATCCGCTACGGGACCGCTTCGCTCCGATCTCCCACAACTCGACCTTCCGCGAGAACGGCCAAGTCACGCCGGAAGAATTCGTCAAGGCCGGCGATTACCTCACATTCAAGTTCCCGAGCTGGAGTTGGCAACCCGCCGCCTCGGCCTCACAGCGCGTCGCCCATCTACCAGAGGACAAGCAGTACTTGATTACACGCGGAGTACCATGCCGGAAGCGCATCAAGGCTGATGACTTCGCTGGGAGCGCCTCGGGCGAGGACCAGCTTGTGCACGATATGCTAAAAGAGACGGGCGGCGAGGTTGGGGATGCTGATGACGGCTGGCTCAAAGCAGGTGGCAACAGCAGCGTTGAGGATCGGAGGGACGCCTCTCTTGTGAGCGATGTTAGGACCGTCGGTGATGATGGCAAGCTCGATGTAGCTGAGGAGGAGGAGGAGATCCCAGATATGGAGGATGAAGAGGAAGACGACGAGGCCATTATTCGTGACTACAGCAGCGTTGGGAAGAAGGGCGGTGACGATGGGTGAGTACACATCATGACTGGGCTAGATGCAGTCTTGCTGACCATTTGCAGTCTCCGCAACTACACCCTCTATATCACCTATTCTCCATACTACCGAACTCCACGCCTCTACCTCTCCGGCTACGACTCGAACACGAACCACCCGCTCCAGCCTATCAGCATGATGGAAGATATCGTTGGCGACTACAAGGACAAGACTGTGACTCTCGAGGATTTCAACTTCACCGATCCGCCAATCAAGACTGCCTCCGTCCATCCATGCAAGCACGCAAGTGTGATGAAAGTGCTACTCGATCGCGCTGATGCAGCTCTCAAGCTTCGCACTGAGAAGCTCAAGCACGGCGGCAAGCCAGGCAATACTGGTATGGAAGGACTCGTCGAGCAGACTGCAGCTCTCAACATCAAGAAGGATCAGACCACTTCGCCATCGAAGAGCAAAGACAAAGATAACGAAGCTGATTGGGAGGTATTGCCTGCCGAGGACTCCCAGGAAGAGCCGGCCATCCGCGTCGACCAATACCTGGTTGTCTTCCTCAAATTCATGGCCTCGGTCACTCCCGGTATTGAGCACGACTTCACCATGAGTGTCTGACCACGCTCGGGCCTAAATACCTCGAGTCCTGTGTTTGATTGGGTGTTGCTTGCTGCTGGCTTCGACTATCTCACGGAGACCGACTGGATGGAGGTAAAGCGACTTTGGGGCGGTGCAGTCGCTGTACTTGGACTGGGATAGAATGGACAGCACAATGACTTGCTTTTGATGGAAAGGTTCAAAACGATCTTTATGAAGAGTACGAAGATTGCATAGCATGATTGAAACGGCGTTTGGGGGCTTGCGAGCGACAGACAGGCTACTTTACAGGAGCTCGAGCTTTACCGGGCTACAGGATGAACAGAAATCCACTGTGACGATGAAGACGATGACAAGCCAAATCGAAGATGTTATCTAAACATGGGCTGCATCTCTGCTGATTGCTTGACTGCAGCCTTGCTGGCATCTGTGCTCCTCCAGTAGCGTTTGTGAGTCCGGCAGCAATTTCGACAGCTCAAGACTTGATCCCGCCGATGCCTCGTCGATGCATCTTCCTGTCTTTTCTGTACAGAGAAGAGCACACCCTTCTAGAGCACTGCCTTCAGTCCCAGGATTCATTTTCTTCAAGACCGCGGGCACATCTCTCAATGTCCGAAGACGACCACACTGTCGTGTGATTCGGTCTGTGGAGAGGCGGGAACGGACAACACGATTCGCGAACGTAACGCGATCAGGGCGTTCGCCTTGTTGGTAGTCCCTTGGTAACACTCAAGACAGCTGTTCCAATGGGCGCCTCTCCTTTGTGCGCGCCCTCTCTGTCTCTCTCGAACTACTGAGGTTATTATTGGTGAAAGACTTGGCGGGATCCTCGTTCATAAGACATGCTGCATCATGATTCAAGTGCGCAATTTCATGCTAAAAGAAGAGGTCTTTGAAGGATCGATCCTCGAATTTCCCGGCTTCGTGGACGATACTGCTATTATATGAGGCCCTGCTCCCAAATTCATATTTAGCACCTTTTGCTGCACAGCATTGCTTCCAAGTTTCCTTCAAACTCAATCGCGCGGGGAATACCTTGATCCTACGATGGTGAACCTGATACAATAGAAGTCTGAAACAGCGGCAGACGGTTTTAGTGTGCAAAGAGGCTTGCTAGCGTTCGCTCGCTTCGAGAATGCCCCTCATTTGGCAGGTGCCAGGGCTTCACGCGACCCCATGTGCCAAGGCATATCTTCCTGGTCTTCATTTCCTCCATCAGAACACATCTCGATTCTCGATTCCTTTGCTTGCCTCGTTTCTCGAACGCATCTCGCACGCCATCTGCGCATCTGCATATCATCGCGCACGTGTAGCTGCAGATTCGCCTATTCGCCTTGTGATGGATGCCCAACATCCCGCAGCTCCAACGAGGCACATCCCAGACCTCAAACACGATATATGCTGTTTTTACTAAGCACGCATCCCGCCAAAACGTGTCGCAGCGGTCGAAGACCCCGCTCGGACGGACTCATACCACCCCTGCTCGCGTGGTGGCTATCGAGACTAGACAGGCTCTCCCTTGAGCCGCAAGGCTAACTAGATCTCTCAAACTGCCACCGCATTCGCCACAAGACCAACACGTCCGTCTAAAGCACGCGCACTACTGGATGCCCGGTATCTGAGACGTCATATTAGCATGGGTTCGCCTTGCCTGGCGGCGACATGTGGTGTGCAATACTACTTCAAGTCCATAGGTGAGTGCAGCTCCCGCACAAACGCGAGGCTTGCTATCTTCCTCCCCCTCCACTTCGCTCTTCTTCGGATTGAGACGGTCGCAAGAGTGGGAAACATATATTGAGACTAGCTCAAGGTCGTCTAATTGTCTGGCGGTGAAGCCTTTCTGCCTCTTTCCATTCTTCGTGTTTGCTTCCATTTCTGCACAATTCAAGGACGACTCTCGCGCGACAGTGCCGTCAAGAATAGGCACGCTGTCGACGATCAGAACGACTATCACATGATCGCGCCGCCACATCACACGCAACCATCGCCTGTTGTCACGAGCTTTCCTGTCGTTTGCTGGCTTGGTAACAGCGTAACGCTGATCCACGGGTACCTGCATCGCAACGACTGGTGCAACTTGGCCGTCTTCTCCACTACAAACACCGCTCTGAGCCTCCCGCATACAACGCGAAGCAGACCGCAACAATGGCTGCGACAGCAACACCACAACCGGATTGGATGGCGCGATCAGTGAGACGGAGACATCTGGAGTTGGGAATGCTGAACGTGAGTTGCGCAGTTCTGAGATGAGATGCGAACGGCCATTGACAAGCAGCACAGCGATCAAGCGAGACCGAGATCATCGACACGCCTCGAGGCCACAGCGCCACCGACAGCAACGCAAGCGACCACTTCCCACAATCCTCTTCCCCCGCAGGAAGCAGCATCTACAGCACGGCAGGCAGTAGCGTCAGCATGACCTTCACCGACGAGCGATACGAAAAGCTCCAAGTACGCCTCCAATCTCCCACTTCATCACCACTCTTTTCACAAAAAAAAAAGTCAAATGCTGACATAGCGACCACAACAGGCCCTCCAAAAACAATACGACCTCAACGCCGCCCAAATCCACGCCAACGAACTCCGCCTCCGCAAAATTCGAGTCGAAGACGATCGCATGAGTGAGCGCATCCAAGCTCGCTTGAGCGCGGTGGCCGAAGTCAACAAACAGCTCAACGCTTTACGCACGCTGTTGGGGAGAGTCGATCGAGTGGCACAAGGCGACTTTGATGGGAATTGAAGACCGAACCGAGGACTGTCATGAGGAGTGGAAGATTGGACCTTTTAGCGCGGCGTCGGGGAAGGGATTTGGGATTGTGAACATCGAAGCAGGGATTGTCCATGGGCACAGGGCATTGGGATTGATGGGATTGGGTTTTTGTGGGTGGACTGGAGTTTTCTTGATGAGGTATTCCCACGGCGAATTTGGTTTGTTCACGGTGTTTTCGGAGTTCGCGGATTCTGCGATGTTGGCGATTCGCATTGCAGTTCGATCTCACAATGGAGTCACAATGAAGCCAGTCGAATTAACGCATCAATCCCACCAAGATCTTTGGACATCTTACACTTCATCAGACTCGGCTTCCGCCGCCGTCTTCGCCGCTGGCACGATATACTCCATTCTCGGCCTGATCAATCCCGAGAGAGGAGCGGTGGATTGTGCTAGCAGGCAGAAGCACGTCGAGGTTGGTGCACCATGTGGAGCAGAATCAGAGAGGGTCGCTGGCCTGTTATACATTGCGTTTCCGCGGGTGCTCGCTTTTGTACGAGTGACGTTAGACGTGAGGCATGCAAAGACGTGCACGCGCTTCGCACGCGTGTGGTGGCGTTTTGACAGGTGAAGCGAAGCAAGGAGGATCGAGGCTGATCTCTCACGTACCACGAGATACCTTCTAGACCGCAGTCGACGTTGACTGCGCGTCAACTCAGCACTCGATCAAAGGTAGTCAGCTGTATGATTCTCAATTGAAACCATATACAGTATGGAATAAAGTTTCTCCTTCTATTCCACTTCATGCTTCTACTCGAGATGGCACAGCCAATCTCCCCTGATCCGTGCAGAAGGGCCCTTTCGGCCATGCCTGTTCTCACTTCATGTATGGGTATCTTTCCTTCCTTCAGTCGCTTGCTTCCCATGTATGCTGAATCCCCAAAACCCATTTCAAACGAAGGAAACACAAAATACTGTCGTCAATCATTCTCCCGACGGCTTCCTAGTCGGGTATCCTGCCAGACTTCCAAAGGGCGCCCCAAAGTTTGTGCTCGACTTCTTCTTCAGTCGGATGCCGCCTTGTTCAAACTCGCTGTGGACTTTGGCTTCGTGAATTTCTTGTGGCGACATGACACCTGCCTTGTCGGGCGAGACGATACCCGCTGAAGATTCCGTAATCGCGGTCGCGTTGTCGAGGAGCGTGCTGGCAGGTGCGAGGGGAGGTCCGCCGAGTCTGGACGGATGCAAGATTAGTGGATGGATGGAAGAGGTGACAGATCACCTAGTGAGTCTTACTTTGATCGCGACTTTGACCGTGGACTGATGGTCTGACTTTCTCGGTCTGCGGGCTCGCTTGCAGGCGACGCAAGGCCGGGACTTGGCTGTGCGAAAACCATGGGTTTACTGCTCTGACCTTCCGGATCCTTCACAATCTGCTCGAGCTTCTTCGACAACATCTCCAGCGTAAAGTTCGACTCGTCTGGCTGATGCGGCAGTTCAGGCATGTTCAACGGTCCCTTGAGTTCCACATCCTCGTCCTCCTCATTCGACCGTGATAACAGAGTGTTGATATGCGTATTTGTCCTCGTCGGTGTATCTTCCACGTCTTCGATCGACAGACCGGCTGGCGGCGGCGTGGGTCTCCTGGGTATTCTGATAGGCGTGTGGCCAGCCAACGCGCGATTATTGGGAGGAGGCGGCGAGAGACCGCCGGTCCGGTTGCCTGTCCGAGAGCCCGCCGGTCCGGTTGCCTGTCGAGGCGGGTATCTCTTCGACTTGAAATCCGTCCGCATCCTTGTAAGATACCGCACTGATCTGTCTGCTCGATATCGGAGGCGACGTGAGCTCTATCGAGGTCGGTGCGCCTTCGCGACGTTCGGCTAGTGGAGGAATATTCTCGTCTTCGGCGATGGTAGGTAATGAGTGACCGCCGTGAAGCGCGCGTGACTGGGGAGAGGCCATGTCAGCACCCGGCGTGGTGATGGGCGACTTCGCAGGGCTGTAGCGCCATTGTCAACGTATATCCTGTAGATGTGTCCGTCGTCTCAAGCTCACCTCCAGTGGTCACTGCTCTTAAGTAATGATTCCAATGCCGCGATCCTGCCATGTAGTCGCTGTTTCTCCAATTTCCACACATTTCTTTCAGCCTGGAACGCCTCGTACATCTTTTCAAAGGCATTGGCCTGGCGATCCACAATCACCTGCAAGTCGCGCTCGCCGGGTGTGAGCGGGCTGACGAAGCCCATGTTTGCAGGCGACCCGGATGGACTGTCGCGGCGTTGTTGCGGGAGGACTGGGGCGTGGAGGGAGTCGTTTGGAGTCTTCTCAAAGGCTAGAGGCGGGCTTTTGGGACGACGAGGTGGTTGTGCAGTCGATGCGGATGCAGAGCGGGGGGAGTGAGCTGGATCGGTGGAGGCGGTGGTGGGAGGAGAAGGGAGCGACATTGTCACAGTCAGAAGCAGAGTCCCGTGCAGTCAGATTTCGGCGCATGGACTGCGAAGATGAAGGGCAGGGGTTCAGGTGGATTGGCGGCACACGGACCGAACTGGACAACGCACAGCAGACAGACAGACAGAGAGGAAGTGACAGCACAGCAGAGCACAAGTCAGAAGCAAGATCCCGTCTCAAGTTCCAGTCAGCGGCCGTCGTCACTGGTGGATCGCACCTCCCGGCGCGGCCGACGGCGTACCAAAAGTCCCGAAGCACATCGGGGAGGCAGCCCGCCCGTAGCTGCCGCTCGGTTCCTGACCATCAATCTCTTCTAGAAACCGAATCTCCCGACTCCGCGTTCCCCTGGCGAGCATTCCTGGCAGAGTTTCGAGCCTCAACGGCGGCGTGTGTGAGAGGCTGAAGTTGAGTTGCAGACAAGGCAGGGCAAGGGAGAAATAAAGGGGTCACAGACTCCCAGCTGGCATTTCTCGTTTCAGGTCGTTACAAGTGCATATCGCATGTGAAAGGGTCTTGACTGAGAGCTGAAGGGTCTCGATTCGCATCCCGGTGGTGTTCGTGTGTCCACTTGGTCGCCGGACTATTCTCGCTTTCGCGTGCTTTTATCTGCGGTGGTGAGGGACTTTTCATTACCAAACTCAGGCCCGCTCCAGCGCATTAACTACTCGAGGAAGGATATTCGCACGTGGACGTCACTGTCCCAAGGAACAGACACGAGAGTCGGCCAAAAATGCTGCCTGAGATCGCGGCGAAGTTTTTAGGGCGGAAGTGAAGATCGAGGGACCCGGTTGGCGGTTGGCTGGATCCACTTCACATGTCAGCGAAGTCCACCTCACCTCACCTCCGACATTGATCGAACCTGACAAAAACTCGCGGATGTCGTTGTCGAGAAACCGCCGAATGCCGTGAAATGGCTGAGGTGGCATCGGGATCTGACAAATGCACTGCATGGCTTTGAACTGAGGACGGAGGACAAGTCTTGCTGTACTCCACAAATGGACCGCACTCAACGCTCACCGATAGCAGAAATCGCATGTGCAAATGCTCTATCCCGATTCAGTCCTGGTGTTCCCACAAAATTGGATCTGTGAGAGACCCTGTCAAGCAGAGCCGATCCCACGCTCATGGGTGTTGACTTACTTTTTATACTCTCAAAACGAAAAGAGCCACCTCAGTAGATTCTGTTGCACTCGAAGTTTCGACAAAGGTACTTTGCACGATTGCTTGCTATATCAATTTTGAAGCTCACGACCGCTCGCAAATTGATCCCGCTACTGTGTGAAATCCTCTCGAAACCCCCTCGTGTCAGGCTTCTCTGTACACAATGCCATTGTCTCCCGTTGCATGCTCTGCCCCCTCGCATCTTTCAGGTACTGAGCAAGCAAGTCCTTGATGCCGAGTTCTGTGCCGGCCGTCGCGACCGATGTCAATCGCAGTGTTGTCGTGGTAGATCGATTAACGAGGGTGCCTGTAGCAGTTTCCGCAGACTCGGCCTGTGGACACAACAATTTTGGCGCAGCTTCCACAATAAGTACACTTGGACGGAGCTGGCGGAGGCTCCATGGCCTTGCGAAGAAGAGCGAAAGCCAACCCGTTTGCGCTGCTGACCGCTGCCTCGATTTCCTTGCTGTTCAAGAAAGACTTGTCGTCCATAAGAGTCTGTTCGACGATATCGCGCAGCTCACGCGCATCGTCCACGGTGGTCTCATAGACAGTCGCAATTGTCTCAGCAAAGCCGGTGCGCGTCGAATTGAGCTTGAGAGCAGCCTTGAACTTTGCGGCGGCCATGGCCCGGAGCGGATTGACCTGCGCTTGAAGTCAGTATCGTTGTCAACTATTCAGGCCATCTGCAGCGACTGACGTGGTACTTCACCGCCGCAGCAAAGATCCTCGCATGTTCGATCATGTTGCCATCTTCCGCCGCCGCCACTGCCTTCGCCGGAGTCGACGAAGCTGAGTCGCTTGTCGTCTTCTGTTTCTTCGCCGGAGGGGAGCTTCCTGCGCCGACCATCGATACGTCATAATCGAAATGGTAGAAGAAATGAATCATTTGCTTGATGGCTTCTGGATCATCGCAGCTTGGGTCGTCTTTGTCGGAGGTGTCGAGTGTGATGGTATTGTTCCTTCCTTCCTTGAAGCTGTTACTCTTGCACGCGATCTTGAAGTATCGTGATTGAGCGCAGATGACCGCTTTATGGACTTTGAAGTGGTATGGGCCGCATTTGATGGTGAAGTCGGAGAAGTCCTCAGACTTGAAGAGGCTGGAAGGATGTCAGTGATCTGAAAGAAACGGAGTGAGGCGAGAAGCGTACTTTGCCAGGCCGACCTTGAGATTGTCTTCCGGTGTCATTGCGGATGTGTTGGCCATGGTTGTGGTAGTGGTCATTGGAAGGAAGATGATGTGTTGAGGACCGAGGGATGAGGTGGAAGGTGCGATGGTGTCTCGCAATTTTCATGCAGCAAACGGCACTGATCTGTGCGCTACAGACGAGCGCTGCACATGCAAGTCATTCATGTGATTCTCACGAGGCCGCACATGCTTGATGGAAATGATGGGTTCGAGCTTTAGGTGGATGATGGGGCAAGGCCTCATGCAGCGAACAGAACTGCAGTCTGCGCTGCTGTAGTGCGCCGCAGGAGCAAAAACGGCCGGATGAATCACATGTCTCAGGTGCTCTGGCTGACGAGGTGAAGGGCTTGAATGCACTGGTATGTTGAATCACTCTGGCATATTCTTTAACGGTACGACGCTCACGCATGTGAAGAGACCATTTTCCAACCATACATCCATGGCTCGGCGTACATGGCTACGGGTCGATTTGTCCTGCGTCTAGCCGTGTCCCATCGCACGACCACTTGACCGTTAGGGACGCCAACCGCCATCTTCAGGTCTATCATTCTTTCGTGGTCGTGAAGACTAAAATTGAGACTTTGCTAACACAACGAGACATCAGGCACTTCTTTCGCTACATCGTGCACCATTCGGCGGTTGTCATGATCACTCTTGCTTTCGTCATGACCACTTTTGCTTTGATCCGACTTCTGCTGGTACGGCAATCTGCTGCTGACCGTCCAGCTGTGAAGGGAAGGACTTGTCTCAAGCGCTGCCGCAGTCCTCGCACCATATCTTCTTGGGACCGACCGCAACATTGCAACCATGGCACCTCATGTTGACGAACGTCGCGAGTTTTTCCCGAGACTTGCGGACTTCCTCCTGAGACATGACATGCGGACTTCCTCCTGAGACTTGCGGAACAACTCAAACGCCAGACCATCAACGCTGTTGATGGCGACCTCAACGTCTTTCCTTCCGGCCAGGTCCTTGTTGCTCATGAGCATATCTGCCATGATCGTGCGCAACTCCCGAACGTCCTCAGAAGTCGTGCTATACACAACAGTAATGGCCTCGGCGATTGTTGGGTGTTCCGGGTTCCTTCGCGCAGCGGCTTTGAATTTAGCCGCCGCCAGAGCGCGCAGTGGCCGCTGTTGTCGAACTGTTCGAAATCTTACGTGGTACTTCACCGCAGCCGCAAACACTCTGGCATGTGCGAGCGCGCTGCCGTCGCTCGACACCTTTCCTCGTTTCGGGACAGCTGTGGCATCCTTGCCAATGCGCTCGACCTCGTAGCCAAGATGGTGAAAGTAATGGATCATCTGTGCCACGGCCGCCGGATCATCGCAGGTCGGGTCATCCTTGTCCGATGCAAGTGTGATTGTTTTGCTGGATCCATCTAGGAACGAGTTGCTCTGACATGCGACTTTGAAGTACTCTGACTGGGCGCAGATGATCGCTTTGTGCACGGGAAAGGTCAGCGGTCCGCACTTGATGACGAAGTCGCAGAACTTCTGGGATGCGAACAGGCTGAGAAGATCGTCAGTGATGCAGATCGAGTACTTCGGGAGCCGTACATACTCGGCCAGACCGACTTGCAATCCATCTGCCGGTGACATGTTGGTGGTCGCCATCCTCGTAGTGGTGGTCGTGGGAAGTTGATGTGGTAAAGGTGGAGTGATGGAACTTGAATCACGAGACACAGAGAGTGATTGAAAGAAATTCGACTTTTTTTGGACGAACAGGAAATCTATTCATCTCGAGTTACGATCGATCAACCAGCAACCGACCACAATCTACCTCAACATCACTCTACTCCTTCACCACCTGAAGAGAGCCAAAGAACTTTCCACCCACCTTCGGTCCAAGTCCTGGAGTCAGCACACTCATCACATTCGGCCTCGTCACCAAGAATGTCGGCGGCGGCACTGCCACCTCACTCGCCTCATTCTTCACCTCGACCTGACTCTCCACATCACGCACAACCGCCGTCTTCTCATCGCCAGGCCACAGCTTCTTCACCCTGCCCCAGGCAGAGGGTGAAGATGAAGCGGTAGGCAGATCAGGGTTACAGCGGTTGTTTTTGCGACGCTGCAGATACAAGATGAGGCAGATGATGGAGACAACTGTGAATATGATGCCGAGCAGGCCGAGGATGGAATTGCGGACGCCGTGGGGAGCGGCGGGGGTTGAGGCACCCATTTTGAGAGATTTTGTGGGTTTTGGAAAAGGGGTTCGAAAGTTTCAGGGTTGGTGTGAAAGTGCAGGAAATCGCTGGACGCTGGGATAGCAGTGCAAGACGAGAAGAGCTTTAGGGATGAAGACGAGGTTGAATGTTATGTATGTCTGAGTTGAAGACGATGGGCAAGTGAATGGCATTGTGTTGATCTTTGTACGAGATCGGATCAAAGCCATTGTATTGGTCTCACATTCGGCAGTGAAGGACATTGTACTGATCCTTGTGCCCTACCCCTGAAGAGCTTTGTGGTGATTCTTTGTGCTCGACAAAGCACAAAAACAGATTGCAAAATTGGACACAAAGACCTTGGAAGACAGTGTGGCACGCCCAATCCGCTGACTTGGCGTCATTGCCACTAAGAAAGATCGATACACGGGAATGGGAGCGAGATGGCTGCACGCATGACATTCTGTACTTGGAGAAAGTTCGACAATAGACGGGAAGCGGGATGTGGAAGTCATTATGGTTTGTGATGTATTGGTAGTGTACCTGATTTGCAACGTACCTGTGGCGTTCTCGAAAATTACCCCCGATTCATTCCCGAATCTCAATTTCAAGGCTCATATCGCCGTCCATGCACCAAACACCCGAGCGCTCACGCCGAAGTTACCTTCAAACTCCAACAAACCCCCAAACGCCATGCCAGTGGTCCCATTCCTGATGAGCAGTCTGATCTCTACAGAGTCTGTCTCAAACAGCACTCTTCGTCCCGAACCACTTCCTGCCCGGCTTCGCACCCGCATTCTTGCCCTTGCGCTTGCGAATGCACATCCACATCCAAAGCGCAAACGCACCCGCAACGAACAGCGCAAACATGCTCAATGCGATTGCCATGTTACGGTGGTCGGTGTTGAGTTTCTTGAGCTTGTCGGTGGAGATGGTGGTTGTTGTGGGCTTACTACCGCTGCTTTCGGTGCTGCTGGAGGCAACTTTATTGGAGAAGGCCTTTGTTGGGTAGGGGAAGTCGTCCTTATCGTTGCTGTCGTTTCCATCCTTGGCGGAAGAGGTAGACGTTGGTGAGGTCTTGATAGTTGCCATGGTTGGAAGATCGTCGTTGTCTGCGGTACGCTTGCTGCTGGTTGGAGTAGCTTCCATGACGGTGACAGTGTTGTAGCGGACAGAGGTTGAAGTGGAAAGTGTGGTGTCGTCGCTAGTACTGGGCTTTTCCGCGTCACGCGAGGAGATCTTGCGGAAGAAGCCACGGTTGTGGTGACGGTGATGACCCATTTTGCTTGTTGGCGTGTGAGATTTGCTAGCCGGAGCAAATGCAGTGTTTGAGTTGGAGTTCGAGTTCGAGTTTGGGATAATGGTTGAAGGCATATATGTAGGGTGAAGAAAACGAGAGACAATGGAATGAAAGGGTGTTTTGTGTCGAACAATGGTGCTAGTGAATGGGACTTGCGACAATGCGAAAGTGACGCCGGCAATAAAATACTCCAGATTGTCGGACAATGAGCTGGGATTCTTGTCACCCGATTGTAACACAGGACTGTCTCGATGCTGCAGTCCGGGAGATCTCTGATGTGATGTCGGGGAGAGGCAGTCTGCTTAATACCAGTGAAGATGCATGTGAAGTGCTCAGTGTCCATAGATTGGATTGGTCTTGTTGGATTCACCCACCGCTTATGTAAATATTCGTCGACATGTGATAGACGGCTTTTCTTCCGTACTCGTGCATGGTATATTTGTTGTACACGTGTAATGCACGGCATAAGATTCATGCAGATGGCATGAAGAAGCGTTTCCATGGACTGCAGCTACCTTATCAGTACTTTTCTCGACAGCGAGGTATGACGTACCCACAATGAAAAATGCCGCATTGTTACTGCACGTGGTCGATGCTTCACCCACTAGTGCGCACGGCGGGCTCGAGGACAAGTTCCGTGCTCGAGCGGCGTGGAAAGACTCTCGGAGCGAGTGGGATATGACCAGTGAGGACAAAGCGCTCGCGGAGATGAAGCAGCTTCTTGCAGCCTTGCAGGTGTCGACGAGCTGGAGATTCAGCTGATAGATGTGGTCACTCAGGAGATGTAGATGTCGTTACCATTCTGGCTTCGCATAGACGAATTCTCCATCTATTGACCCTTATCGCTCTTCATCAGCGCCGCAGCCCACTGCTTATAAATTTTCATCTGCTTTGACTCATTGATCTGCGCCATCACAAGCGCAAAGAACCACAAGCGAAAAGACCGGCCACAGTCCGAGCCACGGCTTCGAGCCCTGGCCAACCCGTTGCATATTATACTGCACCGCCATAATTTTCGACATCGCTTGGATTGGTCTGGGAAGCCACCAAGCGGGTTTAACCTGCGGCGCAGGATCCTCGCCTCGTTGCCACCGGCTGGGAAGGTCGGGCATGTAGCCTAGCGCGGAACCGACGCCGGCGATGATGTTATCGGAGGAGTTGACCACGGTCTCGAGGGTGGAGAGATGGGAGATGCCGCCCGTGACCATCAGAGGCATTTTGGCGACGGCCTGGAGTTCTTGCGCGGCTTCGAGGAAGTAGGCTTCGCGGGCGATGGTGCTGGGTCAGGTTAGTGATGTTTCTGTTCAGAGGATGGTGTGTGTGAACATACCTGGCCGCTTTGCCTTTGAAACCGGACATGGCGGGTTGCTCGTATGAACCCCCGGAGAGCTCCAAGAAGTCCAGGCCCATCGTGTTCAACTGCTCGACGACCCAGAGAAGGTCTTCAGTTGTGAAGCCACCTTTTTGAAAGTCCGAGGAGTTGATCTTCACACCGACACCAAACTTTGAGGACGTCTCCTTGCGCACAGCCTTGACCACTTCAAACAGTAGTCGTGACCGGTTCTCCAAAGAGCCTCCCCACTGATCCGTCCGCTTATTTGAGTTTGGGTTCAGAAATTGCGAGATCAGATATCCGTGAGCGGCATGAATCTCCACTCCAGAAGCACCGAGCTCCTCTGCCTTCCGGGCGGTCCAAATGAATCGTCGAATGATGTCCTGGATGTGCTCCTCGGTCAAAGCTCGCGGCTTGTCGAATGCACCACTCATAGCACCCATGTTCAACGACACCTCGGAAGGAGCATAAGTAGGGAACCCACTGCCCTTCTTCACTTGCCGACCAGGATGGTTGATCTGAAACCAGAACTGCGCGCCATCCTTCTGCGTCGAGTCGATCCATCGTCTCCAGAGCTGCTCGTCAAATGCGCCCGAGTCCTCTGCTAGAAGGATGTCACCGGGAGCGGACACTGCTGTCGGATCGAGCATGACGTGGCCACTGAGGATCAGGCCGGAGCCGCCTTTACCCCATGCCTCATACAGTCGCACGAGAGAGTCTGAAGGTTGACAGTGTGCTGCGACATCTGACATGCATTCTTGCATGGCCGCTTTGGCGATGCGGTTTTTGAGGACGCTGCCATTCGGCAGGCGGAATTCCTGGAAGGCCTTGGAGGATCCGGTCATGTCTGAGATGTGGGAAGCTTGTCGTGATACCGATGAAATTCCTCGTCTTCAGAACGGTATATATTGAACAGAGTCGCCATGGTGGAACATTCGTCCGACGGCGAGATTACCACGCCGCTATCTTTCGCGATATGTAATCAAATGTTTGAGTTTGCCAGTGCCGGTTCTAGAAGGCGGACTTTTCGCAGGCGAATAAGGTAGATAATGACCCTTACATAATCAGGTACGAGATGCGCTTGATTATTCTAGTCTATGCGAGCTCCATATCCTCCTCTTCCGCTTTTGTATACTGCATGATCCTGACAACCTCGTGTCGACGACATGTCGTGCATCGTACTACTCAAGCTCTGGCCTGTCTTGCTTGGATTTTCCAGACCTTCTCGTATTTTACCTCCCATGAATCACGATATGAATCACGATAGAGTGTGTGAGGCGGACTTGAGGTACAATGAGCAAGCAGCATGAATTCTCGATCCCATTCCCTGACAGGCGGCACCCTCTTTTCAGCTGTTTGTTATTATGAAGTCGTTGCCCTTGCAATTATCGCTTTCGATCTCGTGTTCGGTTCCAGAGTCCACATCGGAACTCGATCATCCACAGTGCTCACCCAGCTCTGGCCGTGGGTCTCGTGGCCTGTCCCTCGATGGCCGAGTCGTGGCTGAGACGTGGATCCACAGCGATTGGAACGACCCAGCCAATCGCTCGCCAAGCCTCACCATCATCGTCACATGCCAGTCAGTGAGAGCATACGACAAGCTGCCTGCCTGTTGTTGTACGAGTGAATGGAAGCAAGCGTTCGAGCTGTCATCAGACTGACAATCGACGATGGATTCCATACGTTCCCGTCCCTGTCCCTGTGAATTGCCATCATCGACTCGTTCGACGGCAAGTATGGGTGCAGCCGAAACGTTAGTCTATCAATGGGAGCCGCGCCATCTTTCGGTACCAACAAGACCGTGTTGCCGCTGCGAGCTTGGAGACGTCAGTTTAATATCTCGACCTCCCCCCCCGTGGGATCTCACATATCGTGGGGACATATTATAACACTGAAGGCTTGGTCATCGTTCTCTGAGCATTGTCTCTTGCCCTGTCTACCTACACCATGGCGTCTACCAAGACTATTCCCAGGCCAAGGGGCTTGCCGCTCATCGGCAATGTACCCAGCATAGACATGAGCTACCCTCTCGGCAGCCTGAATGATCTCGCAGACCGCTACGGTACGACGACAACACCGATCTCATCAATATTGACCACGAGCTGACTTACAGCAGGCGAAATCTACCAACTGAACCTTCTCGGCAAGGAGCCAGTCTTCATTTCATCCCACAAGCTCTTTGCGGAAGTCTGCGACGAGACACGGTTCGAGAAGCATCTACTAGCACCGTTAGTACAGTTGCGAAATGTCGTCGGGGACGGACTCTTCACAGCCTTCCCAGGCGAGACGAACTGGGAAATTGCCCACCGCACGCTCATGCCAGCTTTCGGTCCTCTTCCCATCCAGTCGATGTTCGCGGAAATGTGAGTATTAAGAACAGCACAAGGCCTGCAAGCAAGTCCCTTCGCCTGCTCGGGATTAAATTCGCATCGAGTTTCTTCATTATGTGGGCCTTAGCTGACCCTTCTGCCATTTCGCTCTAGGCATGACATCGCCTCTCAGTTGGTCTTGAAATGGGCTCGCTTCGGACCAGACCATGATATCGCAGTCACCGATGACTTCACACGTTTGACCTTGGATACCATCGGGCTGTGCGCAATGGATATGAGATTCAATTCGTTCTACCACGATGACCTACACCCTTTCGTCGACGCCATGGTCGGTGTCTTGGCAGCGGCCGGCGACCGAGCAAGGAGACCTGACGTTGCCGACTACGTGCTACGATCGCAACGAGCAAAGTTTGACAAAGATATCGCCTACTTGAGAAAGCTGTCGACCGAACTCGTCGCACGACGTCGCGAGAAGGGTACCGAGAAGAAGGACTTGCTGAACGCTTTGCTGAACAACAAGGATCCCAAGCTCGGCGTGGGCATCAACGACCACTCTATCGTCGATAACATGGTTACCTTCCTCGTGGCAGGTCATGAGACAACTTCTGGACTGCTTTCATTCCTCTTCTATGAGCTCACTACGAGTCCAGGGGCTTACAAGAAAGCGCAACAAGAAGTCGATGAGGTCGTTGGGTCTGGCGCAGTCAATGTTGGGCATCTGTCTAAGTTGCCATACCTCACAGCTTGCCTTCGAGAGACTTTACGACTGCATTCGACCGCACCTGCCATTTCGGTCACGCCGAAAGAGGACACCACGATCGGCGGACAGTACGCCGTAAAGAAAGGACAGGGCATCAATTGCCTGCTAGCAAAGATCCAATCCGACCCAGCAGTCTGGGGCACAGACGCGAGCGAGTTCAAGCCGGAAAGAATGCTGGATGAGGAGTTCAACAAATTGCCAGCGCACGCCTGGAAGCCCTTCGGAAACGGAGTTCGGGGATGCATTGGACGAGCATTTGCATGGCAAGAGGCTTTGCTGACTGTCGCCTTATTGTTGCAAATCTTCAACTTCCGCAAAAGCGATCCGGCGTACAAGCTGAAAAATCAGATGACACTGACCATCAAGCCCATGGAATTTACGATGCGCGCCACGATGCGGGACCCTAGCATTCTCGAACGGCTGGGCGCGGTCTCAGTCTCCGGCGAAGTGTCGTCGACGAAAGCTACGACTACTCATGCCAGAAAGGCTTCGCAGGCTGTGGTTGAAACTGCTGGCACAACGATCAACATTTTGTATGGAAGCAATACCGGGACATGCGAGTCGCTCGCATCGTCACTCGGATCTACAGCGAAGTCAAGAGGATATAATGCGTACGTAGACACGCTCGACAATGGCATGTCTGCCATCGCTGCCGACAAACCTACTGTGATCATCACCGCAAGCTACGAAGGGCAGCCTCCGGACAATGCGATGAAGTTCTCGAAATGGCTCAATTCTGATGAGAGTTCGAGTGTATCGAAAAGCAAGTATGCCGTTTTTGGTGTGGGCAACAGAGAATGGGTGACGACATACCAGCGCCAGCCAAAGCTCATTGACGAAGTAATGGCACAAAAGGGAGCAGAAAGCCTCGTCGACCGCGGCATCGCCGACGTTTGTGACGGCGACATCTTTAACGCCTTCGATAGATGGACCGACGAGAAACTCTGGCCAGCAGTTGATGCTGCCTTCAGCGCAGGCAAATCAGCCACAACGTCAGATCAAGGTCTCATCATTACGATCGACACCGAGTCTCGGGTCAAGCAGCTGCGGCAAGACGTCCAGGCCGCCGTGGTCCAGGATGTCAAACTCCTCACTGCACCCGGCAAACCCGCCAAGCGCCACATCCAGCTCAAACTCCCTCCAGGGACCGACTACAAAGCCGGCGACTACCTCACTGTCTTGCCCGTCAATCCCGAACCCTCTGTCCGCAGAGCCATGGCCCGATTCAAGCTCACTTGGGACGCCACAATCACGATCGATAGCAGTTCTCAGACGACAATCCCAACCGGTCGTCCGATCTCCGCCTTTGACGTTTTCGCTTCTTACGTCGAACTAGGCCAACCCGCCACGGACAAGCAGATCTCCCAGCTCGCCAACACAATTCCATCCCCATCCGATCGCCAATCGTTGACCGATCTCTCCCTCAAACACACCGCCAAAACCAAAATCCCCTCCCTCCTCGAACTCCTCGAACGCTATCCTACAGCTACTTACACCCTCTCTCAATTCCTCGCCGCGGTTCCTAGCATGCGGACCCGCCAATACAGCATCTCTTCCTCACCCCTCGTGGACCCCACATCCGCATCTCTGACTTACTCCGTCCTCGACGCACCCGCCAATCCCGCCTCTCCGGCCGACGGCAAACGTTTCCTCGGCGTAGCTTCCAACTACATGGCGCGCGCCCAACCCGGAGACCACATCCAAGTTGCTTTACGACCAAGTCACGCCGGGTTCCATCTCCCCGAGGACGATACGAAACCCGTCCTCATGGCCTGCGCAGGAACAGGTCTCGCTCCATTCCGCGCCTTCGTGGAAGAGAGAGCTGTCAAGATCCAATCTGGCAAGAAACTCGGCCCAGCAATCCTCTTCTTCGGCTGCAACGCCCCAGATGAAGACGACATGTATCGCTCCGAATTCGACGCCTGGACAAAACAGGGTGCCGTGGACGTGAGGCGAGCCTACACTTTCGCGCCGGAGAAGAGCGAGGGGTGTAAATTCGTGCAGCATCGGGTATGGCACGATCGCAAGGAGATGGTGGAGTTGATCAAGAAGGATGCGTGTATGTATATTTGTGGTGCCGGGGTAGTAGGCGCTGCGTTGGTGGACGTTGTGCAGAGGATATATGTTGAGTATAAGGGGTGCTCGGAGGAGGAGGCGAAGAAGTGGTTTGAGGGGTTGAGAGGGGAGAGATATTGGAGTGATATTTTCTCGTAGGTGCGTGGGACGACGGATACCCGGTGGGGAGGCCGGTCGCTGTTGTCGAATTGTTCATTCAGTAGTTTACAGACGCCATTCCGCACTCGTCGCATTCATCGTCGAGAATTGCATGTGACAATCGGTACCAGTATGAAGTGAGGACTCCTGCGCGGCTCCATGTACGACCCATGGTGGAGCCGTACAATGGGAACCGGACCGATGGACCGTATGTAGTTCAAGCTGAGAATCTGATCACGACTGGGAGATGGGAGGGGGGATTGTCAGCTAGCCCTGAATTATCGAAACCTCAGAGCCCATGCCTCATGCCTCGAGCATACCCCATCTATTTGGTACCGACTATCGCACAAAAAGGTGGAAAAAGCGTTTGCTCTCTCCCGCCCAGCTTCCCCAACCATAAGCTCGACAATCCGGCCACGATTGCCCCACCGCAGGCGTGGACTGCTGCCCTCGGCGACAACTTCCTCACCCACATCTTTGGATCACGGGACACCCGAGACCTCTGGAGGGCATCCACTGATGGCCGCCCCACCATCAGCCACTGGCAGGTGATGAAAACACCATCGATGGTCATTGCACGTCTTGGCCGCGACAAGGACCCCCTTCTCGACCCGGAAACGGACTCTCCAAAGAAACCGCTCAAGTGCGGTATGAAGGGCGAGGTCGTGCGCTACACAATGGAGCTGAAGTCCGAAGGAGAACCAGCCATCCCAGCCTACAAGACCAAATGTCGTGGCAAACACAATGGAGCTGAAGTCCGAAGGAGAACCAGCCATCCCAGCCTACAAGACCAAATGTCGTGGCAAACACAATGGAGCTGAAGTCCGAAGGAGAACCAGCCATCCCAGCCTACAAGACCAAATGTCGTGGCAATCACTACACTGCGAAGTCCGACATTGAGAGCCACACCTACGCAACTCACCACCAGATGGCAGCCACCTCGCTGCAGGAATGGGACCAACGCCAGCGCACCAAGGGCCGCAGCAACGTCAGCGAGATCCTGCGGTTCTATCCGCGCATGTTGCTATAGTACGAGCTGTTGACTGATGCGGAGGTCACCGAGGACAAAGTCCTCCATCCCGAGCAGGTCCCACCGACATTCGAGTCGATCCGGTCAATGCTGTGCGAGCCGAAGCTCCTCTTTGGGGGGTTGGTGGTCCTGTGATCGAATATGTGGGGGAGGAATCTATCGACGAGAGCAGCAGTCCAAGTCTGCGGCGCCGGCGCAAGCTTGTAGTACCTCCGTGGCTCCGCTCAACTCAAAGTGCACCACAGGACCTGAACTTCGTCGGCTCGGAGCGTGTAGGCTGCCGGAGAGAGCGGAGATAATTGTCGAGGCTGGATGTGTCTATAAGACTCATCGTTCTCTGGCTTAGACCGTGACCGTGCAATCCAAGCCTTCGGAATCCAAGTCCCGCAGTGCTCTTTAAGCGGAGCCACGGAGGCATTAGACGCTTTCCATACCGTTTGCACGAAGGACGGGCGGACCATCAAGGGACGCCATCACCGCGAAGCCCTCCGAGACGACGTCGACTGCTCGATCCGAATACTAGCTGTCGTGCCGCCGGGGACTCCAAGGGCCATTGGCTTGATATATGAGGGCATCTGGGTCAACATCGAGCGAACACTGACCTCCGACCTTCCGCCACCCACGTCACCTGCGGCATCGTTCCAGCACTCTGCGTCGGTCGAGTCGTCCAGGCGCGCGGTGCTCGAATACCAGGACCCGCCTTTCCGTCAGCTGAATGGCAGCAATCCCAACGCCCAGGGTGCAATCGGGAGCGACGTGGCAGTTCGGACACCACTATTTAACGAGGTCAACGGGATATGTGTCTGTTATGAACAGCCACTCCCTCATCCCGATGACCGCGTTATCCCACAGAAAAGTCCTGTTGTGTCCACAATTCCTTCAATACGGGGCCCGCCGATCCACCACAACTGCAAGTTTGCATGGAGGAACATGGTTCGGTCCAAACTCGAGTTAAAGGACGATATCGAGGCGGCGGAGGAGTACTGCAAATCCCGCCGAGTACTCATGGCATTCGAGGATCGGGGCCAGCCCGAGAACACAGCGCACGTACGACTACGCCATGCGGTTGATCGTCAGGGTAGCAAGTGCGGCTGTGGATGCGGGACGAGGAAGAAAGGTGGTCACATCGGTGGCCACACCTGGCAGATGAGCACCGGAGAGAACATCATACCCGATGTGGCGGCTGGTCTTGCCGTCCCGGTGAACTGCAAGCAAAGTTGGGTCAAGTTTGTGAAGCGGAACCCCAATGCTGCGGGTAACGAGGATGAAGCCCCGCGCTGGCTTCGGGAGAGGACTTATCAGCAGAACCCCAAATGCGTGGAGCAACTGCACGAGATGGGAGGGACCTGTCAGTGTGGATCGGGTGTCTCGACGTCTCCGATCGAACCAGAGAAGGGTAACAGGATTGGCATGACGTGGATCCGCAACGATCGGCCAGGCGTCCGCGGTGCTTGTATTCATCGCACTTGTTGCGATAATTCGAACAAATGGAGGGCAAAGCACAGCAAAGCTGAGAAGACACCCGAGAACGCGAAGGCGTGGCAGGAAGACCGTTCGAGGCAGCGAGAACAGAGGAGCTAGAATGTCATGTGTGGTGCCTCACCTGAGCTCCTCCTCAGCGAACCTCAACTCGGGAACGGATACACAGCAGTTCGATGCGTCAACCTGCTGTACGTGCGAGGGCGAAAGCCCCCAAAGCTTCTGGTCTGTCATCGACCACTGTCTCGTCCTTGCCGCCACACGTCCCAACAGCCATTGAACTGGCCGCATTCAGGCAGGTCGCTGCATCGAAAGTTGAACAGTATCAAGACACCGTTCCCCACTCGTCACAAATCAACGATGAAGGGCTCCAACGCTGTGTCTTTGTTCGTCCCATCGACCACCGCCGCATTAATCATCCTCGTACTCGCCACCTCACGGCCCAATAGCCGCCGGACACGAGACCATAAAACCGCGATGACTAGCAACGGGATGGCCTCCCAGCCCCTTGGCCCGTCCAGAAAATCATCGTAGACCGCCTGCGCTGCATCAAACCTTACAGTCTGCTCGCCTCTCGCAACATGAATATGCCCAAAAACCATCAATTTAGGTTTGACCCTCGCTACCTCCTGACGTAGATTTGTGCATCCAGCCGAGGGCTTAATATTGTTGAATCCAGCCGGCGGGCCATGAACAACGAGTATGTCAGTCGACACCGGCACCCGATTGCTCCATACATTCTGTTCGCGGCTGTATTGAAAGGCCGAGGTGCCGTATCGAGGAGTCCAAGGTGAGCCGTAGACGTTCAATGAACGCTCCCCTCTAGCAAATGACAGCGCGATGCTCTCATCCTGTAGATATGTAACAGATCCGAAGTCGAGATCGTGTCTCGTCCGGCCTTTGGGATCGCGACGTTCAGTATATTTGTCTAGGAAGTGGTCATCGAGGAGGAGGTCGTGGTTGCCAGCAACGAGAAGCTTGTATTGATGAGGCTGAGAGGAAAGCCAGTTGACTTGGTCTTGGAGCTCATCGAATGTACCCCATTCCGTAAGGTCTCCTGCGTGGATCAGGAGATCGCCTGGTGGAAGCGCGGGTTGTAGATTGTGCGTGTCCGATATGCAAATGATCTTGATAGGTGGTATCGGAGATTTCCCGTGCTGAGCGGAGGCTTGCACAGTCGGATTGCGTAGCTTGAGCAAATATACTGCTGCCTTTCGAAGACGTTGTCGTGGGAGGCGGACATGTAACATGGGCGTCTGAGTAGCCATTTTTGGGATCAGCTAGTGATGACTGCAAGTTGCAATACAAGCGTCCTTGCAAATGCAGTCGTTGGAAAGTCCACCTCGCAACATAGTATGTGGCAGCCGGCGGCAGCGACTGGGACAGCGCGCGCGCGAAAGCCGTCGGCGCGTAGAGATATCAGGTTTCCCTAGTCGTGCGTCTCTTGCGACACTTCTCAGCACCCTTGCGACTCCTTGCAAGACTCCGGATTGACGATCCAAGCGCCGTGTATAATTTATTGTTTATGTCTGAGCCAGCCAATCGGTGGCGCTCGATATGGCGGCAGGTTGCAACAGGGAGGAGAAGAGGCAAGGAAATGAAGTAGTGCCGTTGGCATGAAAAGCAGCTTGTTCTTGCAGATACGCAATGGTGCTGTATAATCCCCGCCAGTTCGCAACAGAATCCTGTTCGGGCGCCAAACGTTTCAGGCCCAGGTCCGTTGGCGATCACCCTGCCGTGAGTACAATGCTCGGCGCCAGCTTCAATATATGTAGAGCACTGTACGACAGTTTTGCAACACCTTGACGTCTGCTTGACCACCATCAAGGACCCCGTCTCGAGATCACGATCATGAAGCGCCTTATCTCCAAAATCAAGGGAAACGGTCAACCTCGAAAAGACACCGAGCAACCACCCATGCAGATTGGAACTCCTTCGGACTTGATCTTACAAGTACCACGCCCCCGACTCGACGCCAACGGCTCCCCGATCCAAGCCACCGACCATGAAATTGATCGCGAAACGATGCGTGCCGCCCTGGCCTACATGGGCGATTTTCCTGAGCTCCAAAGGCCAGACGCTGACAATCATGGCCATCGGCGGAGCTGTCAACATATTGCTGCTTGGCTCCCGAAGCTCTACGCACGACCTTGATTTCTTCGGCACCCATCTGGACAATAGCCAGCGTATTGCAATTGATGAAGCAGCCCAATTCGCCGAGGACAAGTGCAGCAAGCCACTGGGAGCCAAGTGGTTCAACAACGAGACTCAGATGTGGCTTTCGCCGCCATTGCATCGCCAGATCACGGAGCAAGCCCTCCAACAGAACGAGCTCGTCTTTCAGCAAGGGGGCCTCAAGGTTGTCGCAGCGCCATGGGTATATGCTCTGGCTTCCAAGACGCATCGGCTTGCGCAGGCCCGACGAGGAGAGCAGAGGGCGGGAGCAAGACCGTACGACTTGATGGATGCAGCCACGTACTTGCGCAGGTACGTGCAGCAGAACGGAGGCCAGGCTCAGAGTCGTGCTTCTATCCAGGCTCGCTGCCTTGAGTATGGCTTCCGAGTGGACATTGTTAATCTCCAAGGCGTCAACGCCGAGTACCGCCGTTTGTACCGCCCGGATGGGCCGGTGGCATAGAACGCGCGTAAGATTCAAGTACGAAGACGAGAATTTGTATGTGGTTGTTGTGCGAATGAGCTATGTGAATAACACATGAGGCACACCAAGTCGTATGTTCAGCTTTTGGAACGTCAATTCGAGTTCTTCATCCTTTGGCGGCAGTAGGTCTGGTCCATCCATCATCGGCACTGCTAGAATCTTAGACAAAGGCTTCACTCGCAGCGTCCATTCTGGCACGCTTTCGTATTTCTTCAGCTCCTCTGGTGTCTTCTGCAAAGCTTCAGCCTCCTCGGGGTTAATGATGGCAGGAGTGTACCTTGCCACGCCAATACGGATCTTGTTGTTAAACGCTCATACAAGAAGCTGGGGTATTGCGGCAAGGAAAGCATAACGCGTCGCATCAGGATCCTTCGGATCTGGTATATCAGCTACAGGCCGGTGCTCCTGGATGCGGTACAGACAGCGTAGAGGTGTGTCCCTATCGGTGCCCTTGATTGCCCGCGGCGGTCGGGCGCGGATCTGCGCCATATAGGCGACGCGGTGGTTCAATATGTCTTGCGGTGGCCATGGTAGGGTTGCAGGTCCTGCCTCAAGAACCGGCGGTGGTTGTGGGGATGTCGCGGATGAGGGTTTTCGGCCGCATGAGAAGACACGCATAGTCGCTGCCAGAGTCCTCGCAGGCCGAATGTCTTCATGGCGATTCCCAAGTTCTTGTAACTACGAAGAGGAGTGGGAGTGGAGAGGACATATATTTGGTAATGGTAGCAAGGCTGAACCCTGGCGGGAGATGCGCCGGGCCGTAGACGGGTTGCCGGGCTGGAATCAGGAAAGGTGCGTCATGGTAAACAGATGGCTGGAAGCTTCACCAGCCACTTTGACTTCAAGAAAGACATCCACTCGAGACCGCCGCAAAAATCTCAAAGGAAAGTCATCCAAACCACAACACACTCATTCTTCACACGCTGAAGCGATACGCCGCAGCTCCATCATCGAAACTCGCCGCATATCGCGACCAAACGACTGCGAAAGCCCCTCAATCTCCGCTAAGGCTTCGGCCTTCAGCTCTCCAAATCATGGCGCCCGCCGTTGAACGAGCCGCTGAAGACGCTGTATCCGATATCAACGTCTCTTCGTTGGAGCTTGACGTTCGTAGTCTATCGACTCTCCAAGCCAGATCTGCCGACGTCCACACACCCTCGCTCGAACTCGCCCGCGACGCATCGCCCCTCCAAGCCAGATCCCTCGACCTCGTCAAGCGAGCAGGTCCTGCTCCTCCACAGCACGGCGCAGGCGTGACTCCACCGGAGAGTATCAACAATGCCGGCTTCTTCGCCCTCTTCGCCATCCTCGGGGTGGGCATGGTCCTTGCCGCGTTGTGGTTCTTCTTCTGGGCGAAGAACGGAGGCTTCCACTTTCAAGAGGGCGACTGGGACGACTACAAATCCACAGTCCTCCGACGCAAAGGACCAGACGGCAAGACGTTGAGTAATGCCACCAAGAGTACAAAACTAGGTGGAGGAACCATCGCAGGCACTCAACGCTATGCCTGGCAAAAGAACATCGCCAAATCCGTCGTCGGACGCGATGAAAAGGGCAGAAAGGGAGTCCTCGCCAAACGAGGATGGGGCAACACACACAGCATCACCTACTCGGACGACACCATGACCGAGACATTCGCTACACCAACGGTCTACTCCGAGATGCGTGATCTCCGCTCAGAGCCAGACCTGGAAGCAGGCCACCACTCCCGCCGCTACCGGGATCGCGACGTTCAGCAATACAAGAAGGAGAAACCTGCCCGTGTTGGCGGCCTCAACCGCGTCGCCGACTCCACCCGCTACGACAGCGAACGTTCCGAGATTCTGACAGAAAGTGTCGTCTCCGACAACTCATCCCACCCAATCCTGCCGAAATCCAACCGTCAGGCCGAGGTAGACCGCGCCGAGCGCAAAGCACGCGAAGAAGCTGCCCGCATGGAACGCCGTTGGAAACGTGAAGCAGAAGCCGCCGCCGCAGCACTTGCTCGTGAAAGCGCCGCTCCCCGCGCACCGCCGCACAAAGCCCAGAGTCCGAGCAAACCGTCTCCTTCACACGTGCAGAAGAATCGGAGGGATCGTTCAAACTCGCCGAAGAAGCGTGATTTCTCCTACAACAATGGTCCGGAGTCGGAGATTCTCAGCACGGCGTATACACAGAGTACGAACGGAACGAGGACGGCGAGTTACTATGATGAGTATCGCCCACGTGCAAGCGAGAATCCGAGGTACTCGACGGAGTATGGGAGGAGGACGAGTGGGTCGCCGACGAAGAAGAAGGCTGGTGGTGGAGTGGCGCGGTCCGGCGGATATAGACGGGGTGGACAGGATAGCGATCTGGAGTAGAAGGAGAGACTGAGGCGACTGAAGGGCATGGGCTTGAGTGGTTTGATGAGCGAAGGCACACACCGTACAGGTTTGATGGAATGGGAAAGCATGGATGGGATTATGATACCGATAGTTCCACTACAGATTGTAAGGGCACCTACCGCTCACTTGAGAGACCTCGACTTCCACGTCTCCCGCTTCTTCACGTTGCCTACGCCCTCTGATACAGATTTGATTCAAGCATAGATATATACCTTAGGCACGCAAGTGACGATTCACTAGCGCCAAACCCAAACCAAACATCAGATCTGAGGCTGCAAGTCGAGACCTCGTTCCTTCTTGCCTTTCTCCGGAGGTTAACACACATCATACTCGACACCAGGCGGCCACGATGTTCCGGATCGGCCGGGTAGTTGGAATGGCTGAAGGGTAGCCACGAGCAGCGGAACAACGGAAGCCACGAGCAGCGGAACAAAGTGAAGTTGGGAAGAGTATTGTCAGTAAAGAACACACAGGCCTTCCGTTAAATCAAGTCCCCTGTCAAACCTCACTCGGCTTGATATGCATGTAACCAGTTCTACCAAGTCGTCCCTTTAGCAGTTCCAAACCTCCACCTCCCACCATTCCTTCCATGCAGTGAGGCTCTTTCCACACGCCTGCTCCAAGACCAAAAATCGCCTCCACTACCAATGCCCACTGAATCCGCCCAACTCGATTCAACTCGTCCTCCTCGTCTTGATCGTCACAGCACCCTCATCCCCACTACTACTGTCGTCTTCCTCCTCTTCCATCTCGCCGCTCATGCCTCCCCTGCCAGCCCACTCCCGTCCCCCACCCTCCACTCCACTCCTCTGCCGATCCGCCAGCGTCAACCTGCTCCCCATACCCAGTCCTTCGTCCTCGTCATCATCGTCGTCATCATCAAGCGGAACTCTGACTTTCGCCTCCGTCGTACTCGGTCGTCTCGCTTTACTCCCCACCCGTCTCGGCTCTCCGGAACTCGTGCCGAACCCCGTGGAACTCCACTCCCCTTCTTCTTCATCTTCATAGTCGCCGCCTTCCCTCTCCAGCGTGACGTCCCTCCCCGCCGCGTCTTCGTCCTCCCCCCGCCGCGTCTTCGTCCTCGGGCCCTCCACTCCGTCGAGATCCCCGCGGCGGCGAGGCAGAAGAATTACTCCCACTGTCCGCCGAACTGTCCTCCGAGTCCGAGCTACTGAACAATCCCGAGAAGCGACTCGCTCTCTGCTGTCCACTCACAGCACTCCCACCTGCTGGAGTGACTCCCGCGCTCGATCCAGTGACGCCCAGCCCATCTGCGGCATGCGCGGCGTCTAAATCGATACTCGGCGGACTATCCGGCATGTCCTTGGCCGTCTCCAGCGCCAACGCGTCTGCGGCGTCGGGGTCTTGCGCGAGTTCGTCCTCGACTTCGTCAGTGCCGGTCTGGTTTTGTGAGGACTTTTGGGCGAGGCGGGCGGCGAGAGTGCGGCGAGCGCGGGAAGGAGGGATGTTCAGTGGTGCTGGGGCGGAGGTTGTGGCGCTTTCGGGGGAGAGGTTGAGGGATGCCTGGGAGGGGAAACAGGTTAGCTTGGTTTGTATTTGGTGGTGGTTGTGGTAGTGGTGAATGCGGTGAACGACGGGATTGTACGAGCCGATGGAGGTACGAGATGGTGTGAAAGGATAGATGCCAAGATAAGCGAGGCAGAGTAAGCAACACGCTCGATCCTCCCGCGCGGATACATGGCAAGCGAGCATGCGTAGCATGATCAGACAAAGACAGCAAGCGGGACGCCAAATGGAACGAGGAAGAGAATGTCGCAGCAAGAGGTGGTTCGTGCAAATGGTTTGATTCTTTCTGCTTCCTCTTACTGCACAACGCCGAAGTCCTTGCTGTTGTACAAACTTCGCCTTCCTTTGTCCCACCTCGTTGCTCGTGTAATTAATGGCCCATGCATTGCTCTTCCGTCATGGTGTGCTCGGTGGTGTGGAAAGGAATATGTGCAAATGCAGAGCGCAGTGCAAGTGTATGTGTAATGTGTAGGTGAGGGGTATAAAGTGCAGTGCAGTGTTGAGAGTCGACAACGGATCATCATCACCGATAATCCATATCGACATCAAACGAGAGTTCACCAACCTGTTCATCGTCCTCGAACGCGGCCCTTCTGTCTCTTTCCCTCGCAATCGCCTCGTCTTCCATCTCGTCGTCATCATCGTCGCCGAACCCACTCAGCATCGTTCCGGCATTGATCTCGAACGACTGACCGACAGTGCCCTCGGACATGGCGATGCTGTCTTGTGGTGTGATACCGCTACCGCCACCAAGACCAGCGTTGGCGAGTGTGTTGGCTGTGTTGTTGCTGAGTCCACCCGAAAGACCTCCCCCACTGCTGCCCATGGACCGGATGCCGATGGCGGTCTCGGGTCGCACGCCTCCAAGAACGGCATTGTCCTTGTCTCGGGTATCGGCAAGAACTCCTTCCACGTAGGTAACCCATTCGGCACGAGTGACACGTTCGGTGATGGCCTCGTCCAGAGCTTCTGGAGGATGTTTGTTACCAAATTTGCACACTTCTTCTGCGATTAGTGTCAGGTGGCCCATATAGCCAAGGCGCATATTGCGCTCCTTTTGGGAAACATCTGATGCCTTTTGGCCCTCTAGGATGCGGTCGGTGATGTCCTGGCCGGAAGCTAGGCCAATGGTCTCGATGGTCTCGCCATCTTTGAGAGGGGTGGGACTAAAGAGGTCGAAGGCTAACGATTGGTTGTAGCCGCGGTCCAGAGTGCCGTTGAAAACTTGCTGGACCACGTCGTACACCACATTGTGAAGAAAATTGTTCCACGGAAAGCGGAAAAAGAAGTCCTGTAACCATGTCAGTTCAAACGCTGCTGTTGACAATGTTCAAGGGCCCGGCAATAATGCAAGAGAACTCACAAGAATAGTTGGCACAACCTGGTGCTCCACGAATTGAATCTTGAGAAGGTCACCCACGACTGGACTGCCGTCCAGCTCGGTATCGTAAGGTGCCCGATCTCCATTAGTCGGCGCAGGGTCCTGGCCTTGTAGCGTCGCAACGCTTTGATCGATGTCTTGTGAGGTATCTGCATCGGCCTCTTCCTTCGTAGGAGAGTCCTTTCTCACGAACAATGGTGCAGGCTTGTCCTCAGGCCGTGCAAGCGCGCGCTCGAGTTCTGACGGGCCGTCTTCGTCTGCAATATCGTTCAGCCTCTTCCCTGCTGCCGGCTGGGATATCAGTACAGAGTTGTGCTTACCATCTTCTGTGGGCTCTTGGCCGAACTCGCTCATCACGGTGTCTTCGTCAACATCCAGCGATTTGATCTGGTCGGTCACACCAGCAGTTGTAGGTGAGTCAGCCGCGTGCGTTGGTGGTGGGTCAAAATGAATGAGCTTCGTAGGTGATGATTGCTTCTTCGGTGATAACGGTGCGGGAATGGAGGCCATGTCTGCAGGTGAGTGGACTTGTATGTCGGAAGGAGTTCTCTTCTCCACTTTTTCCAGAAGAGGAAGTCCGCCGTGGGTAGTACGGTCGATGGTGTCGTTCAGGTCGTCGAAGGAGGGTTCGTCCTCCGGCTGATCCTCCGAGGGTGCATTGACCTGTTCAAAACCATCTTCATCGGATGCGTTCTGTACCTCCAGTCGTCGATCCTCTTCTTTCTCGTTCATTTCCTCCTGACTTGGTCGCTCAGCGTGGTGGAATCCGTGGGAGTCAACTGAGCTGCCAAATTCGTCGAAGCTGTTGTCGTGTGCATCTGGCAGTCTCGGCGTGCTCAACTTGCCCTGCGCCTTTAACCGTTCCCGCTCGGCGTCCCGCCTTTTCACTTCTGCATCTGTTCCTCGCTCGTTCAGGAGACCCATATTACTGCAATGCAGCAACTCAGCCATCAATTCGCAAGTTTTGAATCGATCGAACCCGAGCGGCTCAATCTTTCTGCCAAATGCAGCTTTCAGGTCCGGCCTCTTCGCCGACGGTGCGCGGATCAATCTCATGAAGTCAGGGACGTGGATTGCGAACTGTCGAAGGAGTGTTCCGAGATAAATCGGATCCGAAGTCTTCGGTTCCGGACCGATCTGATTGTCGAGGTCGTAGTCGGAGTTATTCTTGCGGATCACCTCGATGATGATTCCGACGCCGACAGTGAGTGGATTGCCCCCGAGCAGCATATCTTGAATCAACGTGTTGATGCATTCCTCGGACACGAGTTGACGTGTGAGCTCGTTGGGCCCAATCACGGACTGATCCTGTGTGGTCGCATTCGCGGAGATTGTAATGATTGCTTTCAGGAAGTCACCGGCTGATGTTTGCGTGGCAGAGGTTTGTTCAGGGGAGAGGTAGCTCAACAGCAGGGGTATAAGGTTTTGTCCTTGCAGCCAGTCCACAATTCCTTGCCCGCCTTCATGCTTCTCTAATGAGATGATCTTCAGCAGCAAGTCCATCACCATTGGACAATCGACATGCTGCAACATCGCCGGGACGATGTCGTCCAAACCCTTGAAGAAAGCTAGCATTTCCTCCGTCTTCTTGTCTAGGAGCATCTCGTTGACCTTGGTGAAATAGCCAGCCTGTAGCGGATCGAGCGGTGCAGGCCTTCGAATGTATTGCCAGAATTCGCGCAGAGCATCTTGTTGCTCGAGCACGGCCTCTGTGAGCGACCACACGTCGGAGGACAGCACCTCACACGACACAAAAGCGTATTTTTTGCGCTGGGTCTCCTTCCTTTCTTGCTCCGTCTCACCATAGCCGTCCTTCTTCGAGCTCGACTTGGATCTCGCCCGGCCTTTGCCTTTACCAAAGAACGACAGACCGGTCGTTGTCTTTTCATCATCCTCGCCCGGACTTCCTTTTTCACCTTCTTTGCTTTTCTCTTCTGTCTCTTCATCCGTCTTATCGGCGGTCACATAAGTGAGCATCTTCTTTAGGACGGAATCATCGCGCAGGAACTCAATGAGCTTGCTGTTCTGTTGCTTCAGCTCCTGGATCAAGTCGCTCTCGTCAAGCAGATCCTCCAACGTGACATCCTGCTTGTCGAGGATGGTATCGATGGTGGAGATGTTAGCGTAGCCGCCGAATCGCCAGAACATGGTGTGGAAGTGGTCGTATCGGTGCGTTAAGTGTAACAGACGTATGTAGCTGGGTAGCTCCTGGTAAACAGGTCGACCGGTGAGTCCTGGGGCGCGACGGGTGGGCTCGGGGGTATCATGCGTCTATCTGTGACGTGAAGGCGTGTGTGTGCGCTGAACGGATGTCTCGAGGGTCGGTGGAAAGGTCGCAACAAGGAGCGTCAATGGCAGCTGTCGCGCAAGGATATGTCAGTGTTCAGATCTTCTCCGCACGGAGTGACGAGCGTGAGGAAGCCAGTGGTGGATAGACCGGCGTGAACAGGCTGCGGAGTGGAGGTTGCAGTGGTTGGTCGCGCGTGGATTCTTGCGCACAGCTGAAACCACTCAGCAGCAGCAGGGATGGGGCTGAACGTACATGACCGGCAAAGCCATGAGGCGCAAAGATGGCATGGGTTCTCGTCCAGATCGTGAGGGCTCGTGAGGTTCTCGTGTGTCGTGCCCGGAAGAGGGACGGTGGAGTGGAGGTGAGTGGTGGTCAATCGAGTCGTCCTTGGTCCCGGAGTCTAGCCGAAGTGGACTCCGAAGCAGAATGATGTCAAAATTCCTACACACGCCGGCCGATACACTACTAACGACTGTACGATGCGCTTGTGGAATGGCTTGTCTCCTTCCTCTTAATATCTCGTTATATGTCAATATCGAGCTCTTGGGATCGAGACGTATTCGTCGCATATCGTTGTCACATGGACCTGATTCAGCCTTTGGTCAGCGCTTGCCTAGCTTGTTGTATGAGAGCCGCGCTGAAGTGATCGATGCAATAAGGGTGTACATTGACAGCTACAACTACAGATTGGAGCTCGCTGCACCCAACGCGATCATACAAGCGACTCAAATATATCGTTGCAGTGGTATCGTTTCGCATATCTCGTGCCCCGCTAAACTCCGACAAAACCCAAGACGTTGCCGTAAATGCCTGGCAATCCTCAATGGGGCTTCCGTTTCCCTGGACGACTACCTCGAGTCCTCATAGGCAGGAGGAGGACCGTCAGGCGGACTGAATGTGTTGCTCGAGGTTGTGGGCTGAGCTCTCGCATCCTGTACAGCATCACCGCTATCTCCCTGCTGCTGCAACACCGGACTAACGACTCTTTGAGAATTGGCAACCGCGGCGTGTGTAGGTGGTAGCAAAGGTCCATCGCTCTCTTCTGAATATGCGGGCAGCTCTTCCAGATTCACATTCGAAATGTCCACTCCGTTGAGAGCGCCGCCTCTTGTGTTTCCAATGTCCTCGCCATTCAGTCTCGCCACCTCCAACGCCTGCTGCAGTCTTTCCCGAACCTGCTCATATTTCGTGGAGAAGTCGTATGCGCCGCCGTCTTTGAATGTAAGTTTCAGCTCCACCACGCCGCCAGTCGGTGTCGGGATACCTCCTCCATTCACGGGCTGTAGCGCTGCCGTCCAGACGTTTGGGCCAAAGAAAGGTGCTGTGACGTGCGAATCGTGGAGGTTGATGATGGGTGCGGCGAAACTCTTGAGCTTGTCGGTGGCTTTGTCGGGGAGGTAGACAATTCGTTGATTGGTGAGATAGAGTGTGCCGAGAGGGTGGGTGAGTGAAAAGGGTTGTTGCTGCTTCCCAGGGAAGTGTGAAGGTGTTGTGATCGATAGTCCTATCCGTGGCGGCGCGACGAGGAGTGTCTGTTCGTTGGGTAGTGGTGTGAATGGAGGGCTTGTGGCCGGCGAAAGAAGAACCCAGCTGCAAAGACGAGATCGTTTAGATGTGGACTGTTTCATTTCTGCGGTAGCTACCTCTCGGAGGGCTACAGCATCGAGCATGACTTACTTGATAGACATGATGGGCAAGGCGACGATTTGTTCTTATGGTCAAAGGTTGGCAGATCGGCTAGCCTTCACCTCTGGCCCGTTGTGAAGCTGCCGGCGCTCTGTGCACACTTCGAACAAGTCCAAGCGAGCTAGCGAAATTGGATCGTGTAGGTACCGGATGCTGTGGTGCTGCAAGATGTATCGTTAGGCGAAACCAAGCAGGTCCTCAATTGCGATGAAATGTGGTATATGTCTTGACCAAAGTCGACGATTCGAGGTGTTACGTTCGCGCCTGCCGCGCTTGTGTCTGGGCTAGAGCTAGAACTAGTGATGCGGGGCGCACGTGCCGAAAGTCGTACCTTGTTGATCTCGTGAAGATGGCCTTCTGAAGACTTGCCCTCTGAAGACTTCCACTATTGAGGCACGCACGCTGCCTAAAGCGGTGCTATGGCAGGATCCAGATTGAAGCGCCATGTCAGAGGCACGGGATGAGCGAGCGAGCAAGCAAGCAAGCGACCCGGAGCGGTAAGGTAGTGTACAAGACCTGACACAGTTCTGGAGACCTATGCATGGCCGTTCCTGAACTTGACTATACAGAGCGCCGGTCGTGTCTCTCCGAGACATACCGTATTATATTCATGCTGCTAGCATGCGCAGCTTGTTCATCTTTACACATAGACAAGGTATCGTCCTACCAAACTGACCGTAACCTCGAGAATCTACCACGATATCGCCACTCATCGAGCTCACTACCGGGACGCAAACCCTCGCGTGGCATGCGAACGATGCTCTGCGAACACATCCCTCGTCTGTCCGGACGTTTGACCACGAAAGTGGCTATCAATGGACTTGAAAGCCTCGTCGGCCTTGTCGTCTGGGACGATGAACACGCTGTCCGGCTCTCGTGGCCGCACCCTCGCTCGTTCCTTAAGGATTCCTTTGATGACTTCGCACTGAATGCTGCCTTCCTCGAAATCACAGATGATGCGTGTTGTGGCCGGAATCCTCTTCAAGATTTGTACCATCAGAAATTGTAGACCCATTTCGAAGCCGTTCTCGATGAGGTAGACTGATCTGTACAGCACGAATCCAAGCCGTAGCGTGCGAAGTGACACCAGAGCTTCTAGCGAGGTCCAGTCGACATCTTCCAGGCTGGCTTGGAGATTGCTTGTACAATCAACGATTATAAAGGCATGCTGAAGCTTTTCCAAAGCATGCTGCGGGAGACGAGACTCGTTGATGACGGGCGCAAAGGTGTCGTGAGCGTCGATGGCGAATATCACTTCGTTGTCAGTGTAGATGAGGTTTCTCGCCTCATTGTGGATTTGACGACATGTTGCCAGTATCGGCGGTGAGATCCTGGGTTCGATCGCGAAGCGTTTGGTCGCGTTGCGGGTCAGCCAGAGTACGCCGGGTGAGAGGACGTCTTCATAACTAGAACAGAAGGTAAGAAGAGTCAGCAATCGCTTGGACGCAAGAGCCACAAGAGCAGACTAAGATCTGCTGGCATAGCTCGAGAGACAGTCTCGAACCGCTGCAGGCCTTGTCACTCCGGTCCTCTTACATCCGCAAACGCAACTCCGCAGGGAGCTTGAGGAGGTTGCAATCCGGCTCCGTGATTGTCGTCATTTTTGATGGATGAGTCCGCAGACATGACGAGAACGAGAAAAATTCAGGCGCCGAAATAAACAATCCTGAATCCTTCGGTCTCGTTATCGCTCATGATGAACCTCTTTCACATGCTGATAGAGAGCCTTCCCCTTTCATGTGCAGTGAGCCGAGGAGTCGAGAACAATGCGTCTTTCGGACTCGCTTCCGAACCCTTGTGCTCGGTGATTGGCGGCACCTGCTTCACCTGCCGACCACTGTGGGCTGTTCCTGGACGCACATGCGAGATAATGCGAGAAGACAATGACGCGCCTGGCATTGAAATCGGACAGACGGCCGGGGGAGTCTCCAACGCCGACAATTGTCACGAATCGGCTAGACAACGGTGAGTCTTTACAATTATTTCCTCCCTCTGAGTCTGAGCCATGTCCATATATCAACAAAGCGCCCCGGCGCCGACACAGAACTTCAGTCAGTCCATCTCCCGCCGATTCACCATCGGCCATACGACCCAAGCATGGTCAAAATGCTCGAGGACTCTCCTACGAATCGCCGAATCATCCGACTCATCATCAGCGGCCTGCAATTGTATGGACCGTTCTGTCTAGGATACATTGTATGGGCCGCGGCCGCGAAGGTCTGGCCCGCATTGAGTCTTGGACACGATGCCTTCTTGAACAACAAGCTCCTGTGGGTATTCTGGGCATCGGAAGCAGCGTTCTACCTGTTCTTCGTTTGGTACGCGCAACATATTCAGCGCGCCGCGGTTCACCCTCCTATGCGCACGCGAGACGAGCGACTGGACTTGTTTGAAAAAGTCCGCGCCGAGATACACGACTTCGAAAGTTTCCTACGTGGATGGTTCTGTGGCGCACGACCCGAAGATGTCGGAGTTGAAGAGCTGAAGAAGTGGGTCAATTGGGCGTTTTGGGAAGGGAGAGCAGGCGAGGCTGAAGAGCAAGGCGAGGAGGCAGAGATTGACGAATACGTCGAGCGGATAGAGCAGCTGGTCGGAAAGCCCTTCCAACATGGACCGGGAAAGGCAAAGAGCTTGCGATTGACACTGGATCCGATTACTATTCAGCCGCGAACCCTGGCTTGGTACAGCTTGATGATGCTTGCGGACACTGTTGCCATCTTTCTCTTGAAGATCAAGGGCTTCAAGTACTATCGCAGGACGCTCACGGGTCTGGCAGCTGTATTTCCTCCAAGGCCGGCCGCACTGTGCACCCGCAGAGTATCTCCAGCACCGAAGCTGTCCTACTTCTTGCGCAAGCATACCTCCAAGACACGTTTGCCAGTGATCTACCTCCACGGTATTGGCATTGGCATCCTGCCACACGTTGACTTCTTGGACGACATGCACACTGCGCTCAACAAGGGCGCAGCTGCTGACGATCAAGTCGGCATCTTAGCGGTGGAAATCCTCCAGATCTCGTCAAGACTCACCGAACCTATTCCTCGCCGAGCAGAGTTCATCTCTCAACTCACGACGTTGATCGACTACCACTTCGGCCTCGGTCGAGTGGTACTAGTTGCGCACTCCTACGGTACGATTCTCAGCTCGCACTGTCTAAGGGATCCGCACCTCTCTGCTCGGATCTCCGGGACTCTGCTCATTGATCCTGTTAGCATCCTCCTGCACATGCCAGACGTTGCGTATAACTTCACAGTTCGCCCGCCTGTCCGAGCGCAGGAGTGGGAATTGTGGTGGTTCGGTTCGAAAGATCCGCAGGTAGCGCACACACTCGGGAGACACTTCTTCTGGAGTGAATGCGTACTTTGGAGGGATGACATAGAGAACCTGATTGAAAAGCACAACATGCGGTACGTGTTCAGATATGACGGATGCTGAACGAAGCTGACATTTGCTAGATTCACGGCTAGTCTTTCAGGGGAGGATCTGATTGTGAACACCCGAGCTGTAAGGAATTACTTGACCAAGGGTGACATTCCAGATCCAGTCCTTGTCGACTCGCCGCCACCGCCTGGCCGGAAGCACATGGACTTGCAGACAGAGTTTCCAGAGACAGAACCCGACGCCGAACACAATCGCTGGAGAGGGTGCGGTTTAGAAGTTCTCTGGTGGAATGGTTACGACCATGCTGGCGTTTTGCATACGCGCGAGGATAGGATGAAGCTCGCGAAGATTATCGTAGAGTACTGCAAAGGCACATAGAACGGGATGTAAGTTAAGCAACAGTAATGAATAATGAACCCACGATGAGTTCAACAAAATTGTCGAGCCTCGTCAGCTTGCCGCTCAAATGGGCAAGTGCAGGATCAGCAACCTTGTTCTCACAAATTGTCCCCACGCTTCGGGGACTCCTGATGACAATAGCTCACTTGTACTCATCACATCAATAATGTCGCGGGAGTCTCCAAAGCTTGCCTTTACACTGCCTTCCCGACAGGCCGGTTAAGTCATGCTGTTTCAGAAGCACGTTGCTTCATTGATTTCACGGACGCCTCGATCAGACCCTGGAGCCCGCTGAGGACGATGCCATTGCCCGCCTTCTCAATTCGCAACCGCTTGCTGCAATTGACGGTCGCTGCGATAGTGCTCACATGCCTACTGTGGTTTTCAATACCCACGAGACTGGGCATTGCGCAGCACTTGCAGCCCTCGCCGAATCAATGGCCACCACCTAAGCCCAACGTTCCTCTCCGACCGAAGAAAGCGCATCCCATCGACGACCTCATCGCGGGAGCAGACAAGCAATACACGGCTCTACTTGCGAAAGAGTCCAAGACCGTCAGCGATGCGGCCGAAGCATATCGTCGGCGCCGTGGACGCCAACCACCGCCTGGATTCGACGCGTGGTTCAAGTTTGCTTCGAACGCCTCGGCGCTGATTGTGGAGGACTTCTTCGATCGCATATACGAGGACTTGACACCTTTCTGGGCCGTACCCGCGAAGCAGATCCGCGAACAGGCGAATGACTTTGTGCACAAGATTTCGGTCAGAGATGGGAAGGCCAAAGGGAAGACGGACATCGATGAGAGGCCGTGGATAAACTTATGGCAAGACATGGTGCAGAGTGTGGCGAAGCACTTGCCGGACGTCGATGTGCCGATCAATGTCATGGACGAGAGTCGCATCGTCGTGCCATGGGAAGAGATTGACGGATACATGCAGAAGGAGAGCTTGAGTCGCAAGATCTTTCCAGCACAAGATCTGAAGACGGAGTTTGGGAATCTCAGAGATTTGGATATGCACCCGCCAGAGCCCTTCGACCCGCGATTTGATGGAGCTGGACCATATTGGCCTCTAGCGGTTGTAGGCTGCCCGCCAGAAAGTCCAGCGCGTAAGGGCTACTTCGAGACCGACTTCACGCAGCCTCCACCTCTGTCGACCGGGCTTCCAGACGGATCTTACCAAGGTTACGTACAGAATTGGACCTTCGCTCAGTCGCCGTGCGACCACCCGGAATGGCAAGGGCTGCACGGGACTTTCGTCGAGCCCATCTCGATCAGCAATACGAAAGAGTTCTTCCCACTTTTTGGCGGATCCAAACTGCCAATGAACAACGAGATTCTCCTCCCACCTGCGATGTATTGGACGGAGGATCCATTCTACTCTGGTGGTAAAGAGCATGGATCGCCATGGGAGGAGAAGAAGGATGCTTTGATCTGGCGTGGTACCGCGTCAGGCGGGAGGAACAAAGAGGAGAACTGGACACGCTTCCAACGACATCGCTTCATCTCAATGATCAATGCGACGGAAGTGAAGGCTGCGGTAGACAACCCATCCGTGAAGCCGCGCAACTTTGTGCTTCCAGGCTCAAGCACATATGACCTGGCAGTTTTGGAGCCCGATGCTCCGCCGGACGCATTCAGAAAATGGGTCTCGGCCTGGTCGGATGCTGCTGCGGTTCACCTGCTCTGCTTTCCAGGTACGGGCTCCGCTTTCTGTCCCTACACCGATCCCTACTTCCAGGTGAAGAAATCTATGCCGATGAAAGAACAGTACGAATATAAGTACTTGCCAGACATCGATGGGAACTCCTTTAGCGGCCGCTACAGAGGTTTCCTCGGAAGCACGTCTTTGCCGATCAAAGCGACGATCTATCAGGAGTGGCACGACAACAGACTGGTTCCCTGGAAGCATTTTGTACCCATGGACAATACATTCATCGACATCTTCGGTCTGATGGAGTACTTTGTTGGGAACGCGGAGGCCGGAATTGAGGGACACGACGAGGAAGCCAGGAAGATTGCACTGGAAGGGAAGGAATGGACGGAGAAGGTACTGCGCAAGGAGGATATGTCGGTCTACGTGCTGAGGCTGTTGCTGGAGTATGCTAGGTTGTGTGATGATGATCGTGAAAAGATGGGATGGGCGGAGCATAGCACGACGAAGTCGCTGCTTGGAAAGGGTTCTGAAAGCAGTACGGATGTATAAATTTGTCTTAATTCAATAATTCGCTGGTCCGCCCAGAGTTTTCCAGCTTCACCTGCATAGTTGGGTCTTGCACAAATTGTCCGTGCACACCATCTATCTTGAAACCTCACGTTTCTGAAACTCTCCAAGGCATCTCTCCAATCCATCACCTTTACCCATCCGCCACAATACACTTCCTCCCTCTATCACGCGCGTTGAGGGTGCATGTTCGGTCTCCCGCAAACCTTTCGGCATAGCCTCGTTGGACTCATTCGGACTCAAAATTCTGTAAAATTCATCGCTGGCTTGATTCACAACCCTTCAGTCATCACCTCATTGGCACATAAAAGCAGCAATCGTCACAGACGTCCATCTTCGACCGGAACATATCTCAAGATGGCCAGTTCGAATGGAAATGCGTCTGCCGGCGCGGACATCAGCCACATCACGACTCAACTCCAAAGTTTTAGCATCTCAGAAATGCCAAAAATTGAGGGAGTGCCGCTATTTCCACAGCACAACCCGGTTGATGTTTACCGCGCCGTCATTATCGATCAACTTCACAAAATCACCGGAGCCGACCACTCAATCATTGGGAACGCTGTGCAATGGCCGTCAGACTTGAAACATGGAGATCTCGTGCTTCCTGTCCCGGCACTCAGGCTGAAGGGCAAGAAGCCGGATGAATTAGCGCAGGAGATTGCAGACAAGTTCGAGTCGCCACTTTTGGAGAAGCCGACAGCGGACAAGACATTCGTGCGATTCTTCTTCAAGCCTGACCCTCTTGCCAAGATGGTCATCCCAGCGATTCACAAACAGAAGCTCGACTTTGGCTTCAACAACTCGCTCGGTTTGGAAGATCCCCTGGACCCTAGCAGTCGCCGAAAGAAAGTCATTGTGGAGTATTCAAGTCCCAACATCGCAAAGGAGTTCCACACTGGTCATTTGCGAAGTACGATTATTGGTGGCTTTATCATCAAGCTGTACTCCCGAGCTGGTTGGGACACCGTTTCGATGAACTATCTCGGAGACTGGGGCAAGCAGTACGGAATCCTGTCGGAGGGATTCGAAAAGTACGGCAACGAGGAGGAGTTCAAGAAGGATCCTGTGAAGCACTTGAACTACGTCTATGTCAAGATCAACCAAGACAATGCCGAGGAGCAGAAGCCAGCGAAGGTACTCGCGGAGAAGAAGGATGCGCTCGACAAGTTGAAGAACCCGCCACCACTAAAAAAGCCCGCAAAGGGCAAGGAAGCTCCACTGCCGCCCCCTCCATTCACCGAGGAGCAAGAGAAGGAACTGCAACAAGTCACTGCAGAGCTCGAGAAGGTGCAACAGGAGCTCGTTGATAAACCGAGCATCGATGAGCGTGCTCGACAATTCTTCAAGCGCATGGTCGATGGTGACCCCACAGCTCTTCACAACTGGCAGCGCTTCCGAGATTCGTCGATCGATGCATACATCAAGATGTATGCTCGGCTGAACATCGAATTCGACGAGTACAGTGGCGAGTCTACAGTCAAGGTAGAAGACATGGACAAAGCTGCAAACGTACTTGCCGAGAAAGGCATCAGCGAAGACAGCAAAGGTGCTGTCATTGTCGACCTTGCAAAGCACGGTGCCCCAACGCTTGGAAAGACGTTGGTGAAGAAGCGGGACGGCACCTCGCTCTATCTCACCCGCGATATCGCCGCCAATTTCGAACGATTCGAGAAGTACAACTTCGACCAGATGATTTACGTCATCGCCTCGCAACAAGACGTACACGTCAAGCAGTTTTTCAAGATCTTATCGCTGATGGGACCACCTTACAGTGACATTGTCGCCAAGTGTCAACACATCAGCTTTGGCATGGTCAAGGATCCCAAAGGCCAGACCATGAGCACTCGGAAAGGAACCGTCGTCTCGCTTGCCGACAGCCTGGATGCCGCCAAGGACTTCATGCACGACGTGATGAGGAAGAATCAGGAGAAGTACGAGCAGGTCGCGGACCCGGAAGGCACGGCAGACACTCTGGCGATCTCTGCCATTATGGTCCAGGATTACTCCGGAAAGATGGTCAACGGATACAACTTCGATATGGAGAAGATGACCAGCTTCGAAGGTGACACAGGTCCATACCTGCAGTACTCTCACGCCCGTCTCTGTTCCATCAAGCGAAGGGCCAACGTATCGGATGAAGAGATGCTGAACGCAGACCTTAGCCTGATCGTCGGCAAAGAAGGACTCTCGCTCATCCGCTCTCTGGCTCAATGGCCCGATGTCTTCCTGAACACTTACAAGACCAACGAGCCCATCACGGTCCTTACCTACTTGTTCAAGATGTCTCACTTGTTGAGTTCCTGCTATGATGCGGTCGATCGGAACAACAGGAATGCGAAGCTGTTCAGTGTCATGTACGCGGAGACGCCCGAGAAGAAGGCGGCGTTGATGGCAATGTACGAAGCGGCCAGGATTGTACTCAACAATGGCATGCGCCTGCTGGGTCTGAGTCCGGTCGAGCGAATGTGAGTGTACCGGCCGCGAAGATCCGGCTTACCGGCGTTTTGGCGAATGCAGCTCGCTGGTGTGGAGTCCAGGTGGCGAGCACATGTGGAGTTTGATGCGCGACCGAGATCAAGATATCGACATGGGCCTGCTTCCACTTCGAGGAGCGTGTTGATACGCTCAAAGCTTCCTCTTGACAGAACTGAAAAGAATAACAGCCTTGTCAACCCCATTGCGTTGACAGTATGCGCGTTCTCCCGGCATTTGTTTTGCTTTGCTTGTGCAACTATAGCTGCGCTCGATCACTATAGAGGTTGGCAAGGCGCCACAAGTACGATGTCACACAGCGCCCAGCCCAGTCTGCACCACGTGGAGCCCGCAAAGCCTATAACACAGCCGTTGGACCCTATTTTGACTTCGCGTTGCAGAGCAAAGTGCCTGGTACAGTCCATCCTAATGGTAGACTCGAATGTTGTTGCCTTGGGAGCTGTCAATCAGAACATGTCCAGTTCACTGAACTGTGACAGGTTCTCTCGCCGTAGAGGCTAAAGATATGAGTACATGCATATCTTTGCCACTTTACCAACGATTGGCGGCTTCGTCAAATGGCGGTGAGCAGATCATCAATTGTGAGCTCGAACAGCCTTGACAGCTTTCAGCATCTACAGCGTACATCAACGCATGGTCGCTCACGGCACCACTCAATCCCTGCGCCAGAGCTCACTCACAGACAGGCACTACCATCGCCAATGCACGGCATATTCTCTTCCCTGAAGTCGAAGCCGACATGATGCGCATATCATACGAGGGATCGTGTGAAGCTCTGTTCGAAGTACGCCAACTGAGCGAAGCATCCCTTTTACTGAAGTCGTCAAGATCGACTTGACTGCTTCTGAAAAGCATGCTCGAACGATGTGTTGTCACGCCCTCGCTGGGATGACCCCGGGCTTCTGGCAAAGTGTCTCTATCAATTGAACGACGTCTTTCCACGCAATCGGTACCGTAACGGCGGTCCAGATAGGGCGACCAAATGGGTATTCGAGTTGTGGAGGAGCTAGAGCTGCGTGCAATTGCTGCTCTCCAAGACTTCAACTCTTCTAGCAGCGCGATACGAGCAGGGAAGGTGACATACCCGGTCCTCTGACACTACACCCCCCTCTCGGAAATATCAGGAAAGCCGCTAAGCGATTTGTTCAGAGGCCGTCCGTACGCCGGCTGCAGAGGCGGGTAGCCATCTCACCTGCAGGCTCCCATGACCTATTGCACTCTAGTAAGATGTGCGTCCGCGACGGCCCTTCGCGCAGTAGTCACTCTCACGACCCGCCGACCTTTTCTTCCCTCGCCATACCCCAGCTTTTGGGCATCTCCATCATCTTTCTCGGCGGATATTGATGCCCATCCATCCTGGCCAGGCCGGGTGTTAGCCCACTCAAAAGCCGACGCCAGCCCTCGCAACACAGAAAATTGAAGAAATCGCTCGCCGCCACACGAACCTGCATCGAGATTGCTGTAACTCGCCGGCTACTTGGCTGCTTGCTGGCAGGCTGCTCGCTGCTCGCTGCTGTACTCGCATTATTTTGTGCAGCTGCACCGGACCGGTCAGGCTTTCTGCCTTGCCTTAGCGGCCTTCGCAAACACAGTCACTTCTTTGACTGTGCTGAGACATTCGGGTCTCGTCTGTGATGTCTTTTGCTTCCAAGACATCACACAAACAATCATGAGCCAGCGACCACAAGGCGTCTCTTACATACAGGCTCGACATACGCTCTGGTAGCACCTCAATCAGAAGCCAGCGACTCATCGCCAGCCCTCGGATCGCGCCCGCCCCACACCTCGCCCTTTCGGATCTACAATACCGCTCGCGCCAAAGCTTCGAAGACCACAAGCCACGCCTAGAAAGGCCTCTCTCGAGATGCCCGGGGAGAAGAAGAAAGCGGCAGGCAAAGCCGCCAAGGTTGAGGACTATGATAGTGACGAGAGCTGCGTGGTACCTGGCACCGCTGTCCGAGCATCAAGTGTCTCGGAACGCCCGCCGCCACTATCATCTCGATCGATCAAGATCATGGAACACAGATATTCGACGCCTGCCAGCGATTCCGGCTACTCATCGTACCGGAGTGCTCCGCAGAAAGTGCCCGCGCCACCTGTGAAGCCAGTTGAAGCTCTGTCTCGACGCAGCGTCACTACCAACTCCAGCCCAGCAAGGTCCAGACCGCTCGTGGCTATCCACAACGAGCCCAGTCGAAAGACCCAAACTGTCGAAGCATCGTCCAGACACGTCAGCGCATGCGACGACCCAAACTGCCGCGACCCGACCTGTGACCGACGCTACACCCTGGCGAAGGAATCGGGGAAAGCGACGCAACCACATTATCAACGGGACCCTCAGTACCGGTACGCTACAGCATCGCAAGCGGCAGCGATGATGCCGCCGCCACCTCGACCTCGCACTGCATCGATGTCTCGAGCTAGGCCCGCGAGTACATTTGGATATCCCATTTCGTCGGCCTTGATACCGCAGTCCTCCGCACCCGTACCCTCGCCATACCACTATCAGCAGTATCCTTTGCGACCACTTTCTGGCCACTACAGTGCGGCGGTAAATGCCGGCGCCTACCCTCCACCATCACCAACATCTCCCACATACACAAGCTATCCGACATATGCGTCCGACCCAATCACGTTTTCCGCGCGTCAGCTCAGTGCAGCTCTACCCGGTGTGGACCCATTGCAACCTGTACCATGGCCTGCTGGTAAAGCACATGTCTCTGCTCGACAAGCCAGAGGCAACGCCGACCCCGAACCTGAGTCCGCCGAAGACTCGACTTCTGAAGGTTATACGTCTGAAGAAGAACGTCACCATCGTAGATCGAAGTCTCCAAGGCGCTCGCAGCTGCGCGAGGAGTTTCGCGTGGAGGACCCTCTTCCGTCTCGCCCTACACACAAGAAGTATCACACCGAAACCTCCATCACACAACGAAGCCGTCGCGATCACCGTCCCCAGCCAGACCGAGCACCACGTTCCGATCAAGACCTACACTACCTCTCCTCTGACGCCCGCAACGACTCTGACCGCACCGCCCGCGCCGATGTCGGCACCCGTCCGATCAACTACTCATCCCGCAGCAGTCGCCGCTCCTCAGTCGCCACCTCATCCTCCAGCCGGACCAAAACCACCCAGTCCAGTAACACCGACTACTCCACCTACGAAGACCGCGCCGGCCGTCGAAGGGTCTATCTCTCTGAAGATGAACATCGGGCTCGCCGTCGTCAGCAACAGAAACACCTAGCAGACCTCGAATACGAAGATCGAATCGGCCGCGCTGCGGCTTATCAGCGCAACACCGGCGGTGGCGGCTTCGAACCCCACGAGCTCACCGCGGAGAATATCCGCAAGAAGGAGGCTCGTAAGTCGGCCAGCCACGTCTCCGGTCGCAGCCAGAAGACCAGCGGATCTTCCACTCGTGACGGAGGCGGGGGAGGAGGAGTGAAGATCCAAAGCGGCGAGACGGTGCTGCACGTCTACGGCCAGGCGAACATTGAAATGCGGCAGAACGAAGACGGTGGGACGGCTTTTGTGATTGCGCCTTCGGGGAGGGAGAAGAGCTATCAGGGGAGTAAGAGTTCGGGAAGTCGCAGTGCGAGGGACAGAGGACGCAGCGATGTGACTCGAAGGGCGATTCGGGAGGAGAACAGTTTTGATGAGGCGGGGTATGAGATTCCGAGGTGAAAGCATTCGGGTCCCCGATGCGATGGCGATTCCGTGTGATGGATGCGGGTGGCTGCTGCTGCTGCTGCTGCTGCTTTACGATAACGCGACGACGACGATTACGACCCTGAACAGATCGACCTCCATCGGGATCGGATCTACGACACTTTTTCTCAACGGCCATTTTGACATGCTTGTTTTGAAAAAACTCAGCGCTTTGCTTTGCTTTGCTTCATAGCGATTTGGGCGTTCATCTGCGGCGATACTTTGGCGTTTCCAGCGTTTCAGCTTCGCTTCCTGCTTTTCAGTCCAGATCGGGTCTTGTGGAGCACATTCATCGCCTCGCTGTTTTTACGAGAACTTTCCTCTTCGAGTTTGTAAGAAAACAACACGGCGAGTAAAACAAAAACGCGCGAGCAGGTATCACGTTCGAGGCAAAGAAAAGAAAAGCGGATCAAGATCAAGAAAGTCGAAGCCGCACAGGGGAGGGGAAAAAATGTTTCTTCGGTTTGGAAAAGTTCTGTTGGTCCCTTTTCGGGCTGGCGGGAATGTGAGGTTGGACCATATTGGCCTTCCGGATCTTTTGTTCATCTTCCTTTTGTTCGCGATACCCCCTTTTTGGAAGAAGCGCTCCGATGTTGGAGCCACGATGGTAATGGGCAAACCTTGCAACGACCTTATGAGGGTGGGGGAAGGGAAAAAGTTGGTTGGTTCAGTGAAGAAGACTGAGGAGATGGTGTCTTCCTCCTCTTTGTTGGTGGTCATCGATGAAGTGTACGAGGAAAAGAACAGCGGGGGGGGGCTTGCATTTCTTTTCTTTCTTTTCTCGCTTTGAGCGATCTTGAGAGGGATGTATTGAGCGATCTGACATGAAGAATTGATCCACGACGTTTATGCCTGCCACTCATTCTTCCACATTCTCATCGTGTTCTCGCCTTTGCCTCTCGCTGTGAATCGTGCCTGAGCTCCGTCATCAATCCCTCCTCGTCACACATCTTCTCGAAACGTCGCCCCGGTCCCATCCCCTCTTAATTCCCTCTCGTATCACCGCCATCTCCAGGCACGAATGATGCCCAATGACGAGCCGCCGTATCTAATAATTGCTCTAACCCCTGCTACACTACTGTCCAGCTGCCCAAACCCTCCCTCCCGCGTGACAAGGTGTTCAGCCGGGGTGGCTAGCAGGGTTGGTGAAAGGGATACGATTGGTGTGTCCGAACCCTGGGGTCTCGCTACGACGCTATCATCATCCTCATCAGTTGCCACGTGAAGAAATGAAGAAAGCTACTTGGCGAAGATTCGCCGGGGTTCCTGTTGCGTGTCTTTTGCCCCTGCATTGGGGGTGTCGGATCGTCGTGTTCGGTTGTGGTGTGTATCGTGGGACTTTGGACTGCTGAAAAGCTGGTCTGATCGTTTGAGGTGAGAGTTTATTATACACTGGAAAGCAAAGTTGAAAGCGCACGGGAATCGAGCATGAACTTCTATCATTTCTCCCGTCATCGGCAAGCAAGGGATTGGAGAGGAGATGGAATATCTGTGTACTGTTCATCGGTTGGACCGCTTCTCCTAGATCTGTCGTGATTTATCAATGGGAATTCCTCTTATGCCGTCAATCTATATCGCGGGCCCCTCCCATCCGTCCCGTCGAATCTTCATCAGATTACTCTGTTTATGCGGAAACGCAATTTCTCTCTCCTTGAAGAATCCTCGCTCCTCGAGATACGTCTTCAGCCTGTCAAATCGTCGTCAGCAAAAATGAACCATTTCTCCACCCGTGTGGGCGATCACGTACTTTTCATTGTCGACCCGAGGCTCCAGCACCACGGTTTGCGTCCGGCTGTCTCCCAACCAACATGCGTGAACTAAAGCATCGACCCACACTTTCACTCGATGTGCACCGCGGAACTCATCCTCGCCGACCAAGACGTGCAGTCCTCGGTCGAAGTCTCCGACGTCGCCTCCGAGATAGCCTCCTAAGCGATCCTCCTTGACCCAGTACATTTCAAAGTACCCAAACGGCTTTCCGTCAAACAGGCCGATCAAGGGTATGGAGTGTTTACTGCTCAAGCCCGACCTCAGAAATTCCTCCTGATGTGAGACTGGGCCCGTTTCACCCCAGGAGTGGGACACTCGCGGCGAGTTGTGCCATTTGTGGAGGTACTCCACATCTGACATTGTTGCTGGGCCGGTGTTGGGATGCTGTCCTTCGTGAGAAGAAGTGGTGCGGAGGATGTCTCGGCCAGTCCGTAGATTTGCGTCGAAAGGAGCAGGGGACGAGGCATGGGAGTAAGGGTAGGGACCATTGTAGGGTACTGGACGTTTGGAGAGCGAAGCGACGCGAAGGGAGAGGTATTGGTCCAACGAAGGGATGTATCGCATGTAGATGGTTTCGCCTTGCCGGAAGGGTTTTGGGCGGAGCGGGTGGCGGACGTTGTTGGTGAAGGTGTATTGCAGCGGAGGAGGAGGGTAGTACGTGGGGAGATGTGAGGTGGAGTAGAAGGGTCCTGGAGGTGGCGTGGCGGAGCGGGAGTTCGCAGAGGTCAAGGCGAGAGTATGGCGATCTTCTTCACGAGGACCGCTACGGGAGGGAGATGACGGGCGAGATCCTGCTGGGCTGAGGGCAGGAAATGGAGAGTTTGGGTGCATGGGCGTCAAAGTGAAGAGATAGATCCTGGGATCCATCTGCCAGAATGCCTGGCGGGAGACGAACATTTTCGTCCACCCCTCGTGAGCGTTCGTCATGCCATCGTCAGGGTCGAGACCGACGGAAGAGTCTTCCGAGGCGATGAGGCCCATGCGTTCGAGTTTGGGCATCAGTTGACGTCCTTTGAAAATGCCTTCGCGGTTGATGTTGATGCGCCAGTCTCCCTTGGGGCGGCCTTCCAGGGGAGTGGATGAGGAGGCTGCAGTGGTCAGGCGTGGAGAAGGAGCGGGCTGGTGGAAGTACCAGTAGAGCGTGGCCCAGAGCATCATGGCGATTTGACGAGTGGGAGAGGTCGGAGCGCGGAAGTCGGCGGAGGAAGGGTTGGAGATGGAAGATATGAAGAGGTGGTCGTTCCGGAGGGTGGGAGTCTGGTAGCGGTGAATGTGGTTCTTGCGGCCGGTGGATGGGTCCGGTGGATCGTCTTGGTCCTCATCGTCGTCCTGGTCGTCTTCGCTGTTGATGATGATGGTCCAGCCGGGAGGAAAGACATTGTGTGGAGTGTGCAAGTCGTTGGCTTTGAAGGAAAGACCTCCAAAGACGGGAGACACGCTGAGGGATTGGCCGTTGGGGAGATGGACGATGGTGGGTGTGGAGGGAGGAGCCATATTGATGTTGCCTGATGAGGGAGGTCTAATAATTGTCGAAGTGGTGTAGAATCGTGTTGAGAAAGTAAATGAGTACTACTACTTCTTCTCTTTCTAGTAGTAGTAGTAGTAGTAGTATTCTTCTCCGTGCGATATCGGGGTCTTGCTACCACGTTACCTCGACGGCTCTACCAAATTAATATGATGGGCTGCTGTGAGCTGACTGATTCCTTCCTTGGTGAGAAACGACAATGCAATGTCCTCGCTCGACGAAGGTTCGATGATGTCCTTCCTATGCGATACCACCCACGACCGACAGACGAGCAGCAGCATGTGGTATGGAAGTACCCCACACCTAGAGCTAGAATACCATCCGTCCCCGGTCAGCCCACTTCTGGCATGAAAGTCTGAACCCTCGCTCCCTCACGCAACCTGGCGTGAACCATTCATTCATTCATTCATTCATTTGATGGACAGACAGACGGGAAACATTGGTATAATTAAGAAGCCGAGAACCACCAAGTCAAACGTGAACTTATTACTTGGAACGCGTCGGACGTGAGTCGGGTACTACGGAGGTATGTGATGTGTATACAACCAACGTGCCGGGGAGCTCTGCAATTCTTCTCCCCTCGTTCTCGCAGTATGTCATATCACGATGGCAGTACATCTCATCGAACACGCGAGGTTCTTTCCTCTCTTCCGCCCCGGCCGCTAGTCAAGGGTCCTCGTCCCGTCTTATTCGAGGGGTGTTGCCTGATTATATTATTCAATAGCTTGCTCTCGGACCCGTCTCCTGGGTGCCGGCCGGATCAATTTTATCGAGTTACGCGCTGACGGCGCTGAAGGATGGACATGATCGTCCCGGCCTTGACGTGAAGTGGAACAGGATCGGCCAAAGACAACGACAGGACACGAATCTCGATATACCCATACTATTCTCGCGACGACCCACGCGATCACTGGAACCCTTCTCCGGACTCGGCGTGCAGGTTGGATGGTGCAGAAGCCGGATGGTAGGGATCAGCACATGCATGCATGAGAGAAGGAGGATTACTTGCTGTGAAAGGAGGACACCGCCAGAGCTGAAGGTCATCTATCAGCGCGTGGAGCATCTGTTCCGCAGGAGGATTGAGATCTCAACAAGGCACACCAGCATTCGCGGAGAACATGTACGACAACTAGAGACGAAAGCGCCTCAAACGCTCCCTCGCACTTGCGATACCTCCATGGGAGCATAGACGAGTGTGCAAATCTTGCCTTCGACTGGGAATCCTGGAGCGCGCATACCCACCTCATACAACACAACCATGCTGGCCCGTGATGATGAGCGTCCGACGAGCGTCGTTCCCGTGGTCAGTCCACTTCAGATGACCTTCAATTTCGAGCTTCCGCCGACTCCGACCGCCGCTCAGACCACACCTCTCCCTCCTTCGCCATTTCTACGAGATTCCTTCGGAGCAATCGACGATGCGAGCCAGGCGAGAAATAGTGGGAATAATGGGAACAGAATCGACTCTGCAAGAGCGCATGAAAAGTCCAAGTCGGTCGCGGGCACATCTCCAAACCTGTCGCGACCTCCAGCAATACCTCCGAAGGTGCCCAGACCTCAGACAAGTTACAACTCGCTTCGATCGACGAGTGAGAATGACACAGGCAGTGGAAGCGATTGGCGCCAGATCACACCACAGTCCAGCTTGAACGCACGACAACCTAGTCCGAGTCCTCATATGGAGTCGTCTCTATTCCCGTCCAAGGCGCCGACGAGTCCTCTACCAAGCCTCCCGAGATCTGTGACAACACCAGTGATCATGAACCGACAATTCATCGACTCGCGCGACAAGCCATACAGCTCTCCACCTCCACCAAGACCCAGTGCACCGTCAAACCACAGCTTTCCGAGTCTTCTACCGCACTCGTGGAGAGATACTGCTCTTCCGACGAGCCCAACAGTACCCGGTCCGCGGATAAGTCCACGACCGAGCATGAAGAGCTTGACAAGCGGGCTGTCGATCAAGAAGAAGCGATCAACTACTCAGCTTCCTCCGGTCGAGCCAATGCCGTCTTCCCCTGCAATGACGGTTGGCACTCCATATCAGGATAATTCGGCAACATTTCCATTGCCGCAGCACGTCATGACAAGGCCGAAGACAGCCGGTGCAGCTACGACGGTGGCGGGCGTGACTGTTCCTACACATCACACCAAGGCACAGTCAGTCTCCAGACCAACTCTAAAGCCGAAGAGATCATCGACACCAAAGATGGAACAGAAAGCTGGGAAGGAGAAGAAGAACGACGCGAAGCCCGAAAAGGAGAAGAAGAACGAGTCGAAACGAAAGACACGACTACTCAACCCTATGAATCTCCTACAACGAAGACGAAGCGATCATCCCGATACCGCAGTCGACGAAAGAGTGCAACGAGAAGCACTCGCGCGACAACGAGATGTCGTCGCTGTAGGGGTGAACACACCCGGGCCAAACTTTGATCCACGCATCAAGGGGAACATGGTCCACGACTTCAGCGCTCCGCGTGGAAAACGGAATACCTTTGACGAGACAGACATGCCTGCAGCCTATCTCACCGGCCAGGTCTCTCCCGACGGCACACCTCTCACCCCATCCTTTCCACCACGAAGTTGTTCTTTAGTGAATCGTGGACCGATACGTGACTCCAACGAAAAGAAGCCTCCTCATACCCCCAGCTTCGTCGAACATCTCGACGAGCACCCCGAAGCCTCCAAGCGGATGAGCTCCATCCACGCCGAAAACCTCGAGAACCAAGCGTTCCTCCAACGTTTCTCTGCACAAGAAGATGCTGTCCGCTCCGGCTCCCAAGAAAGCGGCGTGCTTCCACCTTTTGCTCGCAGAAGGCAGCCACCTCTGGACCCGCTGCAAACCAGCTTATATCATGACGATCAACCTCAATCCAGCAGTCCGCCTGCCAGCGCCGCTGATCCGAGAGAAAGCTCCTCGAGCCAAACCAGTTCTCTCAGCGAAGTCAGTCCCATCACGGCGCGCAGCAGCGTGCAAATATTCAGTCCGACCTCCCCATCCAGCACGAGCAAGACCTCCCGCCCGGTGTCGCAATTCAGCGGCACACAGGCGTCGACGGAACAGAGGACAAGTTTGAAGAAAGCGCCCAGTGTGGAAAAAGCTGGCGGTGGCAAGAATTTGAACGAATTCACGACAAGTCGGCATTACTCAGTCGTTCTCGCTCCGCCTGCCATCGAGACAATCGAAGAGGGGAGTGTGGATGGGTCGCCAGTGGAGTCTCCTGTTGATCGCTTCGGTTCGAGGGAGCCGCAGATCATTGCTAAGGGGTACTCGTATCGTCAATCGGCTGGCCCGGAGACACTCTTGCCGAACGTGCCAAAGATTCTCTCTCCTCCGACCAGCCCCGAGGTGGAAAAGGCGCCCACCGTGACACGAACATCCGACCCACCCTCTTCCACCCACTCACACGCCTCGCGATCCTCAAAGCCCCTCGTCGAGAAGCGGGCCTCCGCAGTGGGTCACTCGAAACGCACCTCCACTTCGCCTTTACCGAAGCACCAGATTAGCAATGCGTCTCGCTTCTCTTTCCAATTGGGTGAAGGCAGTGCAGCGCAGGAATTGGCGTTGGAGGAGAAGCATCGTAAGATTGCCTCAAGAGGCGAATTACCTGCGACCACCGCCGTTTCTACTGCGAAGGAGGTGGACGATGATGGCGATGACGACGACTACTTTGACGAAGCCGCCATGGATGATATGGACGAGATGGAGATGCAGGACGGTATGGGAGGTCTCGGGCTTGGCATACAGCAAGGATTGGGTATGATGGGCTCGAACTCCTCTTTGGCCGTGGATACTACAAAATCGCGGGAGCCGAATGGTGGAGGGCCCGGCGGGTTCTATTTCCAGCCCCAGCACAGCGCTGCGGTTGTCCCTACCTCGCCAGAATCCGAATCAGAGTCGGATGATGGTGTCGAGAACCACGGACCGCATGATAACACTGCCACCGCCAACCCACCACCTCATCCAGAGTCCACCACCTCACTTCCTCACAGCAATGCCAATAACGCCGACGACGACACCGAGGGCTGCGTGTCAGACGCATCCTCCCTCTACGACGAATCGAATATACCCACTATCACCGACGAACGCGACGTTCCTTACGCCGACCATCCGGCTTTCCGTGGCCACTCAGCGATCTATGCTCGAAATTCCACATTGCCTCCACTGGCTCCATACGGCTCGCATGGATCAAACACATACTCTACGTATGGCGCTCCAGCGGGTGGTGCGAGTAGTTACGCGGGCACCTATGTCGGCGAAGACGGAGGATATTGGAGGGATAGCACGATTGACGGATATCTGCGGGACTCGGTGTATTACGCGCCCTCAAGTTCTCATGGCGGACAGTCGAGGATTCAGAGTATGCTTGCTCCGCGGGGGATGCCTCCGCAGATGCTGGCGTCAGACGCCAGCAGTGGGATGAACCTTTCAGTACCCGGCATGCCAGTACCCGGAGAGACGAGTCGTGGGCTGTCGACGACAACGTCTCCAGTCAAGAAAGTCGTGCGTCCACCGCTTCCACACAGGGACAGTGGAAATAGCGAGCAAAATCGTGTCGCCAGCGGTATGAATTTCAGCACGTCCAGTCAGGGCCCGACGCCTCAAGAGGAGAGGACGGACCCTTTGCACAGCACGCTCATGCCGACTTCGAAGGACAAAGCGTTGCCTCCTTCCCCGACGGTTGAAGCGTCCGCGCCAATGAAACCAGCTCGTCCACCTCCACCCGCGCCCATCCAGGTCCCACAAGTGGGGATAGAAGTCGACGAACCGCTGAAGAGTACACAACTCGATCCCACAACGCTCGCGGGTCTGGAACGTCCAGCGCTAGATGATCGGTCAGGCGAAGTGACTCCCTTGAGGAGAGATAAGTCTTTCCGCGTCGATGGACGACGGAATGGGAGTATCGGCGGGTCGAGGCTGACTAGCCCCATCATTGCAACCAGGACAGAGAGTGGCGACTTCGAGTCCTTCGTCCGAAACGTCGGGTCACCCGTTGCTGCCACGTCGCCTACGACCGCTACGACGCCGGTTGGACTGGGACTGGGTCTGTTTCAGGATTTCCACTTCTCCTCTTCGGACGGGGATGATTCGCCTGAACCATCTCAGCTGTCGACGCCTGCTCCTGCTCTGAATCCTGCGCCTGCTCCGACATCGACCCTCCTGTCCGCTTCGAAGGAAGATGCTACGCCAAGGCCGACACAGATGAAGAGGAATACTATGTCGCACTACTCCCGCCTCAGCGACTCGTCGCACTACTCCCAGGAAGAGGGCGGTGTGGCCGGACAGGAATCCTCACCCTCTCGTCGACTGTCGAACTCCCCGCCGGCTGGGCAGGCCTTCCGCTTCCCGAGGGCGAGTGAGACGTTCGATCATCACAAGCCCCAGGTCGACGACGGCGACGATGACGACATGTACTTTGTCGACGACAAGTTTGCAGAGGAGGTCGACGCTACACCCCAGCAAAACGACGGACAATCTGCCGGTGACACTTTCGATGAGAATCTTCTCGACGACGACGCCTTCCTCGCGAGACCGAATGCGAATCACCTCTTATATGGCCCGAACGGCGGGCTGAAGCAACGGGACAACAGTGGGTTTTACTCGAATACCACCGGCACAAGCGGTGACTACGGCCCTTATCCCACCTTCGCCCTGCCTTCAGGTGGAGCTGCTGCCGCGCAGGGGAAGAGGCATAGTCAGATGATGTTGGAGGATCTCGTTCTTTCAGACTACGCTCCCGGAGATCAGCAGAGCAGGAAGGGGGAAGATATTTTCCCGTCGACCCAAAGCTCATACCTCAGCGCAATCCTAGCGAAGATGCCAAGCGCGGTACGACTGCAAGCAATGGCATGCCTCCTCTCGCAGTCGCTTTGGGCGCAGCTGGCATGGGAGGCGAGACGGAGCGAGAAATGCAGAACGATCTCAACCGCTACTTTGATGTGCTTGCGAAAGCCGTCAACAAAGCCGAGAAGGAGGGCCGATTTGAACGGATTGCTGTTGATGATGGTCAAGGCGAGGAAGACGATGGCGAGGAAGCGGAGGAGAGGAAGGGAAGCGGAGAATTGCCGATGAGGGATGAGAGCTTGCAGAAACCCAGTGCTGGGATATTGGAGCAGAAGCGCCACCTTCCGGCTTCTGGCTCTACTCCGCCCAAGCTTGGCTTCGACTTTGGCTTCGAAGACAGGCCGCTTTCCCTTCTGCTTGGGCCTGGTGGGCCGACCAATCCGCCGTCGACCGCCATCTTTCCTCCTCGCGATCTCAAGACTTTCCCGACCGACTCGCCGGCCTACCCGAGCGATAGTGCCAGCTTCCCTGCCTTTGATCCCGACTTTCCCGCCGACAACGCGTACTCCTTTGACAATTCCAACAACGGCGACTTCAACGACAACGATTTCGATGATGACGATCTCATCGCAGCTGCCAATGCTGAAGTTCTCGCCTCCGACGACTCCGGCTTCTATGGTCAAGAATTCGCATTCTACTCCCGTCCACGAGCCAACTCGAAGGAAGGCGAAGTCTCGTTTGAGAATGGAGGATATTTCGGGATCGATGGAGACGATGGGTTGCAGCGCAACAAGAGTCTGCGGGAACCAAACCTGACGCCCATCACGGAACGGAGCGAGTTCTCTCAGAGGAGTTCGTTTGTGGGACACTTGCCAGGCGGACCAGTGAGCGCCGGTGGTGGTCTACTTGCCCGCATGCCGGTGACGCCGTTGATGGAGAGTGAGATCTCGGGCGAAGAGTTGCGGAGATTGAGAGCTCAGGCCTTTGCGAGGGTCGGATCGAGGAGTTTGAAGAGTGAGGGCAGTAATCGGAGCAGCGCGCAGAGTCTCGATCAGCATGGCACATACTTCCATGCACCTCCACATTCGAGGGGCACGTCGGGTTCGGAGTCCGACTCGCCGCTCCACATGCCCACCTACACAGCAGGCAATCCCGCTGCTGGATCGATGCCCATACTCGGCCAAGCTTTCCACGAGAGTCCTACCTCCCCTCAACAGCAGCAAAGAAGAGCGCTCTTCGACCCTTACGCCAACAACTCCACTGGACTGCCCATCGACTTGGACGCCACGCCTAGGAAGGCGAGCACGCCAAGTACGTGGCTAGACCCCACCACCGTCCGCAAAGCCATGCCTCGCGACATCAACAACAGCACCCTCGGCACATCCGCTACCTCCCAAGGGTCGCCAAAGGCCATGTCACCCCGGACCCGCGAGGCGGGTTTCGCGTTTGGATTCCCCGCCGCTCCGACCAACGGTGCCTCTGCCTCACCACCGGACCCGAAAAGTCCTCGCAGCGCGAACAAGCATGAACGCAAACCTTCGGACTCGGTGACGTATGTGAAAGAGGATGATCCGGAGAGGAGTGGGAAGCAGAGGTGGGTGTTGGAACGGAGGAGAACCAGTGAATTGGGGGGTGAGGGGGAGTTGGTCGGGAGAGAACTGGTCCGGGGTGGATGGATTTGAGGGTTCGTGGAAAAGAGGAGGAGGTGGTTGCTAATGATGATGGGACTTTTAGCGCGGGCACTTTTGTGCGGGTTTTTGGGGAGCGGCGGCGGCGGCATTTTGAGCGCGTGTATATCTTTTTAGCGTATATGGTGCCGCTTTTGTTGTTGTTCGCCACGCAAAGGCTGGTCCTGACGCCGGTTGAAGTGGGATGGATGATCGGGATGGGAGTACATAATACTGGTCGTTGTTATGGATGGGATATGTATGACATCGATCCTGGAACGGTCTATAGGCTTCGCTGCTATGATCATTCCCTTTCGCGGAGAGACAAGGTTCGGGTTCTTGGAGCGATGTGAAGTATGCTATTTGACCCCTTGTCTCGTGGGGCTTCAGGGTCTGTCTGCGTGTGTGTGTTGTGTGTTTGCCTTCTCGTCCATCTGCTTTGACCATCGAGACATGCTCCAAAAGAGAAACGACAGCAGACTATTTGAACAGGCCGATTCGCAGCGTCAAGGTCGTTATAGGGGTGCCTGGGTGGTGCGATGGAGACCTTGAGGCTCGCCCGAAGTCGGTTTCCTTGGGCTGTTGATCTGGGCATTCGTATACCGGTCGTACCTACCCCTACTCCGGTTGGAGTTGAGTGCTGCGTCCTCTTCTTCGTCCTCTACCTGTGCGGCGAGTATACCCAAATCGCTGTTCGGCCTACAGTACTCTGCAACGCTCAGGCTTCCACCCTCGATACGAGGGCGAGCAAAAGTTGTCGAATCGTTTCCGCCGAGCAGCTGGCGGACGTGACTCGAGCATCAAGAGAACAAGCAAACAACAGCAACTACAAAGGAGGACATGGTAGCAGGCTAGGAGGAACAGTGCCGCGCTCAAGAAGGACGGACGCTCGTTTGGCGTGAAACCCGCCAGCGCTGTTTCTTACGTCCTCCCGTAAGCGGACTGCCGCAAAGAGATGGGGGAAGATTCTTGTGCTGCGTGTCCCCGTCGGAGCCAAAACAGTCGACTGCGTCGCTGGTCAGATGGAAGGGGGGAGATCGCCCCGGCTTCGCGGTTGTCATTACCGACGTCTCCGCTGTCGTGATAACGCCTTCTCGACTTGGGATCTGTGCCGCGTCTCCGCAGCCGCGACCGCGTCGCAGGCTTGTACACACATGTCCTACTCCATCGCACAAGGCTGTTGGTAAAGCGAATGCCAGCCCCGATCCTTAACGGATCGTCTCGTGCACATTTCCGTCCTGGACAAGTATTCTCTGTCCCTCTCGCGTAGACTGTACATTCCAAGCCACCAAACTCCGCGTCCTGTGGGACACCTTTGTGAGCGGAGACCACGGGAGGTACGGTAAAGCTTTTTGTCTGAGAGTAAAATGTGCGTGTATGCATTCGTCCGGACGAGGGGCGGTGGTGTTGAGGATCGCGGGACAACTCAGCGATACGCCATCGTGCGGTGTGGATACTGTCGAGGTCGCATGATACTCTGCATCGCTGGACTTGGACCCCTGGGACTTGTACTAATGTTGGCTCTTTGAGTGCCTGAGGCTCCAAAGTAAGCGCTTCACATTTCCTCGTAACAGTAGCACCGGCGCTTGTTCTTGGAAATAGACAAACCAAGTCTTTCGTCAGCGGTAAGAGAAGAAAACAAGAATATCACAGTAAGGATGAGATGAGGTTGGGCGGCTGCGGTCTAAATTTACCTGCCTTAATACCAACCTGAATATAAGCGCGCGGGCTCTCGTCGAAGCGCCGGAAAATCATGCAAATACTGAAACGCCACGTCGTAGAGAGCTCTCAGCGGACCAGGGGACGATGTTGTTTCTTTCTCCATGCGTTTTGTTCAAAGTGTTTCGGTTTGTGCGTGTTTCATCGACAACGCATTGCAGGCAGAAGAGCGACGACCCGCTGTCGCTGACGTAAAGATCTGGTTTGATGCAAAGTCGATCCACCTTCTTACCGAGATCTCAGCGTATCGTTGTATCAGCAAGGCCGAGTTCTGAAATGCTCATGGACGGGAGTGAGTGATTGCCACAGGCATGCATATGCACGATGTACCATGCGCGCGCGGTGAAAGGGTGGCAGATCGTCCGTGTTGGTGGAAATGTTGTGCGATGGCAGAAGTTGAGAGGCGGTTGTTCCTTGCCTGAATTTGCAGGAATTGAATGAAGAGGCATAGTCTCGAGGAATTTAGAGTCGGAAGAATGGACCCTCCTCTCCTGGGTTGCGCTGGACTGAAACTCTGCTTCTCTGCCAAAGGTGGAGTTCTGCGTACAGTGGACCTGGTGCCTCGGAGTGAAGATGTGAAAAGTGGACACATCAGTCGAATGCACATCTCCGTCGTGACACCAGCCGAAGCAAGACGGGTATCAAGCAACCCCACTCATCAGTTCGCGTCTCCCAATCCCTCCTTGCCGGAAGAGCAAGTCCAGGCATGTCGTAATCTAGGAGGTTTCTCACTGTCAAAGCCGCCAATACTGCGGAACTCCACGTTGCCTCCTAGTGAATGGTGATACACACGGACATTTGCAGGGAGCGAAAAGTTGAGTGGTAGAATCCAGACCCAATGGTGCATCTGCTACAATCTGCAGGTCGGACTACGACTAGTGGACAGCCTGTTGGTCGGAAGGGATAGTCGAGGTTTAGTGTCCGTCCGGGTGGTGTTAGCTTCAGGAAACAGTCCCCTACCAGAGCGAGCAAGCACGTTGCCGCTTGTGTTCCACCTCACAGGAGCAACCACGTCGGAAGGCGAATGGAAGCTCCTGTTGGTTGGAGAAGTATCCGAGAGATTTGGTGGGTTGTCCAGTGTCTGCGGAAGATCTTTTTGGTGGAGGCGAGAAAATTGCCAAGATTGTGTGTGGCTGGTGAAGAGGCTGTGCTCTGTCCAGATCTTCCTCACAACTCTTCGCGAGGACGAAGAATCAGCCACGGTTGCCCAATATGGACATGACATTGTTCCCGCCGACATGCTACATCATTTCTGTCGCATGGCAGTTGGACGACTCATGACTGGTGCTGACAGGAAAAGACCTCGATGAGATGACGACGATGGCCGGCGAGGCACGCACGCGAATTCCAACCTCCAACGTGGTGAATTCACGGTCGACCGCAACGGTCGCAGTCCTTACGCGAAATTTCCCTCACACGCGAACACCGCGACGCGCGCGCGCCCACCTAAGAAGCCCAGTCCGGATGAGATGCAGCAAAAGATCCGCCTCCTGGATTCGAAGCGGTCTTTGTCCGGCACGAAGCTTGGGTTACAAGGCGCGCGAACCCGACTCCACCTTGCAGGGTCTGGAGCTTCCATTTGCGGCGTGCTGCCACCTCGGGCATGTACTGTACAGTAGTAATAATTAATGCAGTGAGTGGACGGGAGTGGACGGGAGTGGACGAGGAGAGGATGAAGAAGTGCATTGGATCGAAGATGCGTGTACGACCTCATTCACTTGCGACCGCTGTCTGTGGTAGTCGGTTTGAGAGAGTCTTGATCTGATGATGCATCATCGAGGGCGTCTACGATGAGTGAGCCTTCTCCCCGCTGGTTGGGCAGAAGCACGAAACGCACCAGGTGCTGAAACGAACAGTCAGAGGAGAACCCTGTCCGGCAGTGGGCAGCAAGCAGCCAGCGGGGCGGCGGGGACTCTCACAGCAGCGACAGGCCCAAACACGCACGACACGGCCAACTTGCAGCGCAGCACAAAAAAAGAGGCTGTCGAGAGCGTCGAATGATGTATGGTCCCTGTGGATCGCTCGCAAGCCAACTCTCCGGCACTAGCGCTCCCTGCCATTCCGGCCAATCACGACGTGTCCATGCCTCCTCCCCACCGCAGGCATACCAAAACCCAAGCCGCACCAGACGTTTCCCAAACTCCTCTCCCAGCGGAATCCAACGGGCGGTGGATATCGTGGCCTCCTGCCGCCAGCGAGACGCGCCTGTACAATCCGCCTGCCTTGCCTCGCTTTTGGATAAGTATCCCAACCCATCCTCCAACATGCCTTCCCCTTTGCCTCATCATCATCGTACCGAACCGTTTCTGTCGTTGCACCTCCGGACATTACCACCCTCTCTCTACTATCCATCATCCCGACCGACTGACGTATTGCGTGCAATACCTCGTCTCCTCTCATCCTCCACCAACAACAACACCACCTGCGACCACCCATCTCTTCCGCACCACCGCCCATCCGCAGTGTGCCGTCAGAAACTCGGACTGTCTTCGACTCCCATCCCTCAAACAGCAACACAATACCTGCACTTGTCCGCTGGCCGGAAAGTCACCGATCGATCTTTATCTCAAACTGTCAAACTCACTGCAAGCTCCCCTGGTCAATCCGCGAAAAGGCAGATATCCGGCGCTCCACCAAAGAAACTCTCCCACACCGTCATTTTCAACATCGCGCCTCAGATTCAAGACAAATCCCTGTTCATCTGATCCTCATTGCAAGAAGTTGATCTTCTTCTCATCGACAATTTGTGGTTGCAAAATTAATTCCTATTGTCTTGGAAAGTTTCTTGATATTGTCGAGAAATTCACCCGGACGGACTTACGACACGACAATTAACGTCGACGCCTCACCTCACGGACCACTTCCACCACTTGGGATCTATTATTGTCGCAACAACCCAACAATAAGAAGGGTTTCGACCAGCTCTGCCATATAACCTGTCGGATCTTCTTCGCCATCTATCGACATCTTCAACCAACACATCGAACATCATGTCTTGCAACAACTCACCTTCGGTTCTCAACGCCGCCAACGCCGCTGCCATGGAACATTTTATCTACATGCCGGTGTCTCAGGACATGATCTCATTCCTCGCGCACAAGGCCTCGCAAGTCATCCGCTGCGAAGGCTCAACACCCTCGTCCCGGAATATGCCTCCAACACCACCCACAACACCACCTCACAATCAACCATACGAACCTGCGCTTCCCTCCCTCGAAGAGTTCATCACAACCCTGGTGGAGAAGTCCCATGTGCAGGTTCCCACCCTCATGTCCTCCCTCATCTACCTCTCCCGATTACAATCTCGCCTCCCCCCAGTCGCAAAGGGCATGAAGTGCACTTCTCACCGCATCTTTCTGGCATCTCTCATCCTCGCCGCCAAGAACCTCAACGACTCCTCCCCCAAGAACAAGCACTGGGCCCGCTACACTACCGTCCGCGGCTACGACCACTTCGGCTTCAGCCTGACGGAGGTAAACCTCATGGAGAAGCAGCTCCTCAACCTCCTCGACTGGGACCTCCGCGTCGACGAGCAAGATCTGTACCTTCACCTCGACCCTTTCCTCGCTCCCATCCGTCAGTGGCAGGAACGTCAAGCTCGCAAGCAGCAGCTTCGCGAGGAGATGCTCGCCGCTGAGCAGCGTCAATTGGCCTACACGCAACAACGCGCCGCGGCGGTCGCCGCGAGATATCCCCGACAGGAGCCAGAGTACACCTACCACCCGCAACAACAGCCATCCTACTACGCGCCATCCATCACATCCTCCCGTGCACCCTCCAGGACACCATCTCTCTCCCCTCCTTCCCTCAGCGGAGCATCCTCCTACGGCTCATCACCCGCCTCATCATCATCCTCCTCCTCCTCCTACAGCTCCTCGCAACTCAGTCTGCCACCAGCTCAGCAAGTGTACAACCTCCCTCCTCTGGTACCGCAACAACTATCCTACCCGAGCAAAATGTACGGCCACACACACGCCTTGCCTCTGGAGCAAACCGACCAGCAACCCACCAAGAAGGCGCGGACGAACATTTTCTCGAGGTTTCTGCCAACGACGCTCGGCAGGCCGACGACGGGAATCATGGCGGGTGGATACTAGAAGTGTCTGCTACGTCTTTGAGATTCCGTCGTCGTTCGTCTAAGGGCTAGGATGGGCTGGTTTGGGGTTTACGAGCGGTTTTACTTTTTAGCGATGGAGCATTTTGAGATTGGACGAGCATGATACCAGCATTTTGGGCATTTACATGACATGGGATGGATGATGAAAGAGGGATGGAATGAATAAAAGGATGAATTGAGAATCCTTCATGAAACAACCAATACTTGAAATTCCAAAAACACTCCCAAAAGCTCTTCCTTCAATGTCTTCTTTCAATCGTTCCATCAGTCTCGTTCGTTCGTCTTTTCGCAACTCGCCGTCTGACTCGTTCGATGAAAGACAGGAGCCAGTCCTCCACACCGCTCATCTTCGCACTAAGACCAAGACTAAGACTATTTTAGACTTTTCAACCTTGACACTTGAAAGGTCTCAAAATTAGAAGTCTTGCCCGTGGGGTGGAGTGGTGGTTCTGACTCGCGAACAGGTTCGCGGAGGGGTCTGAGAGAGCTTTTGGCTACAGGGTGGTCACGATCGTGGCGCGTTTCAGATTCATCGACTGACGTCCTTTGAGCTGTGCGCATCGATCGAGGTTCCGTTTTGTCTCTCGTTCAGCAGCAAAGCGAAGAACTCGTCCTGGCCAGCCTGGCTTTTGAGTGGAACTTTGCGCGGTGTTTTCGCAGGTTGCAGAGTCGTCGGTTTTGGACCTTTGATCCGGAATTTGTTCGAGAAGTGATGATTGTGGGCGCTGGATTTAGGTCTGCTGTTTTGATCCGCGGGTCTATAGAACTCTCGTGTATGCTCGGATTCGCAGGCTCCCCAAGTTGCCGTTTTTCTCTTGTGCGCGAAACGCAAGAAAACCTCAAGTGGCCACCCCCTTCGGGTGGTATCATTCTCGACACAGGTCTGTAATGCTCCTCTCCTGTATCGCTCTCCGCTTCCCATCTGCCAGGAGGTCCACCTCCTTGACGGTCCAGGTGCCGTAGTCTACTCCTAACAACCTCCTCCTCACCAACTAACAATTCCTCTTCCACGATCAAACCCACCCCTCAACTGCCTCTCCGGCTTCACCACTTTCCCTTGCAACACCGTATACCGCACCACATTCTCACAGTCCTCCGGCCGAATCCTCGCCAGCCAAATACACTGCATCGCCTCTCCGGCCGCATTGCCCGTCTCCACGCTTCCCTCGCTGCTCTGATCTGGGTCGTCACCGCGACGGTACACCATCATGTTCGCCGAGTACTTGTGTCCGCCAACGTGCGAGATGAAGTATATTCCTACCCCGCCGGGTCGCTCGTCGTGTAGGTCGCGGTAGAGACCCAATGGTCGGAGATGGCGTTCCAGCTCCCGCCGTATTAGAGGAGCGGATTGTCCGCATCGCGCGTCTCGCGTGGCTTGGCTGCAGAGGAGGATGATGGCACGATGTGGGCAGGGGCGGGTGGTGAGGTTTGCTGGTAGGATGTCGGAGGTCGCTTGTGGAGGAGAGGGTGGAGGCGTGAGGGGCGTGATGTTCGTCGGCGCCGCGTTGATGACCGACTCAATGAGCTCGGGAACGTGTGCTGGGCGGACATTGTCGATGAATGTGAAGGCCGGCATGAGGAGGACTGTGGTCGGACGCTCAGGCCCATACGGTCCAATGTGCTGATCCTTTTCGTCGACGATGTCCGGCACAGGAATGTTCGACGCGCTCAACATCAGCTTCCCGCCTTGCACGGCTTCTCGGTGTTTCCCCACCGCTTCCATGACGCTGTCTTTCTCATCCGCGACATCTCTCACCCAATCTGTCTTGCCCGTTGCGACGATGAGATGGCGTGACCAGCCTTGAATCTCGCCGTAGAGTTTGTCCTTCTCATCTATTTCGAACTTGCGAGGGTAGGAAATCGTGCAGGTCTCGCAGTCCTGGAGACATTCTTCGCCGTCGTCTTCGGGGTTTGTTGGAGGGAAGAGGGCGGTGGATTGTTTGGCGGTGAGAAAGCCGTCGGGGCGAGAGACAGTGGTCGAGTCGGTTGTGGGTGTTGTGGTGGAGGAAAGGCGAGTGAGCAGTGAACGGAACATCTTCGATGGAATATTGATCTTTGACGCTGCCTGGCTGTCGGGGATTGAATCTGATAAAAGAAAATAGAGTTAGACTCAGCAGGGTCGCTTATCAGATCATTCCGTCGCTTATTAGGGTGTATGTATACTGCTAACGCGCTAATCCGAAAGAAGACAAATCGATTTCGTTGCTACGTAGCAACTATAAGCTTCAACAAGCAAGTCGCGGGGTAATCGAGACAAATCCGTCTTGAACATCGTGCGCACGTCCAAAGACCCACAAGTCGTCCTTTCGCTACTACGATTCGGAGCCAATGACGATGCCTGGAACGCAGAACGCAGCGACGGCCAATGATCCCTGGCCACTCTACGTGCACGAGTTGCCGGGTTACTGAACATCCTGCGATATGACCACAAGAGCAGGAAGTGTCCTCTTCCTCGCCGGAGCGCCCGAGGCCGATGATTTGAAATGGACGGAATCAGATCTGAACCAAAGACTGCAGTCTCCCATCCGGAGATTTCTGGCAGACGATGATGACAACGGTGATGATACGACAGTCACAGCCACGCAAATCGCCCTGGCAAGCACTTCCCATGGCCTGGCCAAATGGCGAGAGATACCCTCAAGACCCGATCAGCTCACCAGGCACGCACCGGAAAAGGACCAAGCAGCCTTCCTCTCCTACGAACCCGGCTCCCAAGCCCACAACCTCTTCCTCGAGCACTCTCTCGCTCAACTGCATTCCCTTGAACTAGGATCTTCTCAACTCTTCCCATCTCCACTGGACGCTACGACTACCTTCATCTCCAACCCCTCCTTCTCCACCAATTCCTTCTCCTCGTCCGCGCAGAACTCCTCGTCAAGTCCCAGTAAATCCCTCGTTCCAGGTCCCTCCAACGCCCCGATACCGACCCTTCGTCCGACACTACCAAATGCTGGAACAATTCAGATCACATCCATCGCCCATTTACCCACTGCGCGAACTCTTCAATCTCTGCATCCGCAGACGCCAACCGTGAACCTACTCGCCTCCATCATCTCGATCCAACCTCCCCGCACCGTCTCTCTCCGCCGCTATCAACCCGGAAAAACAATGGAAATCATCGAGCTCCTCCTCGGCGATGGTACTCGCGCTGGCTTCGGCGTGTCCTTTTGGTTGGATCCCATCGAAAGTCCAGCTCGACCCACCAGCCGCGGAGGTGTCGGCGTCGGTGTAGCTGGAGGCAAAGATGACATGCGAGCACAGCTGGAAGCTTTGCGGAGAGGAGATGCGGTGCTGCTTACGAATGTGGCGTTGAAGGAGTGGAAAGGGAATGTTTACGGCCAAAGTTTGGGAAAGAAGATCACGACGAAGAATGCGACGACTTTGAGGGTGTTCATAGAGGGCCAGGACGTGGATGGTGAGGTTGGCAGGAAGGTGGGCGGGGTGAGGGAGTGGGCGCGGAAGTTTGTTGGTGGTGGGAGGGAGGATGAGGGGCCGGGAAAGGGGGAAGCAGGTGGGACGATGAAAAGAGATGGGAGTCTTCTGCCGCCGGAGACGCAGGAGTTTGAGATGGTGAGGAATGGATGAGGCACCGGGCATGAACAGCGGGAAGACGATCTGCTCTGGTTGTATTCGAGTGTACAATCTGTACATATGGAGCAGCCATCATCTTCTCTCCACCCATGAAAGTTGTGCGAGTCTGTTGACTCGAACTCCGGATCACAGCCCGTCTCCGCGCAAAATCGACTCGCTATCTGGGGTATATCGAATGCTTGCAAAAAGTCCGAAACGCCGTGAGGAAACAGAAGAACGAAGCGCGAAAGGGCAATGCCTCGATCAATCCTCCTCAGTCAAATCGAGCACCACAACACCAGAGTCTCCACTCGTACGCGCCCTCTTCCTCGCGGGAGCTTCCGCGATGATCTCTACTCCATCCTCGTCACCATCATCGGCCATGATGGTTGACGACCTCTCCCGCTTCAACTCCTTCTTCACCTGAGTCTCATTGGCTGTCCTCTCTTCAATACGGCGCAGCAGCTCGCGCAATTCTTCGGCATTGAGCGTGGCGCGGTCCCGCTCTTCGAGAGGCTGGGGGCTGGGACTGCGAGGGATGATGTCTTCGATCTGCAGGTCTTCTAATGAGACGCGAAAAAAGATTAGTCAGTACACCAGCTAGCAATGGAAGCGTCTTGATCAGTCTGAGAAGGTCAGAAGGGGACGTACCACGGGATCTGTATTTGAAGACAAAGGTGACGAGTGGCTTGCTGCCGTAAGGGTAGTCAGCGTGAAGAGTGGTCCTAGGTGCGCATGGAATTGCTTTGCCGAGACTGTGGGTGGATAGTGTCAGCTGGTAATGGTCGTTCCCGACAGAAGTATGGATGGAGGTTGGGTGAAGACGCACGAGGCCTTGCTGGATATAGCGCGCCCCTTGAGCGCCTTTTCAGGCACACTGCTGCCAATTCCGGGTGTACCGTTGCTGTACTGAGCAATCGTCTTTTCGCTGGCACGGTCAACCTTGCAGCGAGTGAGAGATACAGAGATTTCGCCAAGTCGCGAGAGGAGTTTCTTCAGCTCGGCAGCCCGTTCGGTCTGGATGGATTCATCGGCTGGGAGGATTGTTAGCTTGGGTGTTTCCCATTCAATTGCAGCGCGCGATGCCTCGATGCGCTCGCATCACATACTTTTCGTGAGAGAGCCAAAGGTGAACGGCATGCATTTCCAGTTCCCTTTGACCGCCGTCACTGATTCGGCCCAGGTTGATATCTTTGGTCTCCTCGAGTGCTTTGTGGCGTAGACATAGTGACTAGCCACTTTTTCCCCATCAAGCTTGATAATGACTACAAAGTCATCATTTTTGTACGGCAATTCAGACGTGGTGGTCAGTGCGATTCTGAAGGAGGTGTTTGGCGAGACCTGAACGAATCGTGTGCAAGTGTTGTCTTCGCCGTCGATGGAGTCTTCGTCGTTGTACTCTTGCAGATCTGCATTGTCCACTTGCACCGTGACTGACATGCCAGGGATGAAGCTGCACTTCATCTTTCCCGATCTCGCGCTGGATTCCTTTTCCCGAGGCTATGCTGTCCGCGGCTGGCGAGGTCGAAACGGCGTGGACGACGAATGATGAGACGGAAAGAACAGCCACTGAAGTGAAGTAGGCGAGATGAGGTTCGCCGGTTCGGTAGACGCGACGGGAACACGCGTGACAGCGCGGATCACGGTAGAACTACCGTACTAGAGCAATCTCACTGCGTATGTAAGCAGACGCTAGCGATATCGACACTCACACAGACCTGGCGGTGTTTCTTGCACTTGTATGTAACCTTCCCACGAACGACATCGCAACTTCCATCTGTCGACTTTTCATCTGACCGAGCGGCCGATATGTGCTGTCGCAGCTCATGAACCTCCGAGATCACCACACCCTTCCAACCGCTTCATCTCTTCACCTTACCAGCACGTCGATCACTCACTCTCCCGCGTATCCGTTGCCTTGCACAATCTTATCTATGATGGCGTATGATTTACCTGGGGTCAGCATGTCCCGGCCAGCCATAAGCGTATGAAAACGTGAATGGTAAGTTCAAGGTAAGTCGTCCGTCTTTCACTCCCGTTCCTTCCTCTCTGCCGGTCGTTCTCCTCGGTTGTCAAGATGAAGCTCATTTTTCTGCTACATCTCCTCGCCTCTCAAGCGCTGGCAAGCTCTGTTCCGGCCATCTATTCAAGTATCGAGCCAAAGCGCCGAGTTCCAGCAGAGTTTGGCGCTCGACTCCCTCACCACAGAAGAGCGAGCAGCCACGAGCCAGTCCAATGCAATCTCACCCTGCCTGTCACACCCAAAATCTTCATTATCAGCATGTTCACTCCCGAAGCCAACACCTGGTACTCCCGCCCCGACTTTGACCTCCTAGCCCACAATATCTCGATCCCAGGCCTGTCCCCTCGTTTCCCATCTGTGCACTGCGATCCCGACGGCTCCATCTGCCAGGTTGTCACCGGCGAGGGCGAGATCAATGCCGCCGCGTCCCTTACCGCTCTCTGGCTCTCCCCGTCTTTCAATCTCACATGGACATACTTCCTCGTCGCCGGTATCGGCGGAGTCAATCCCTCCCTCGCAACCACGGGCTCCGTGACCTTCGCACGCTACGCCGTCCAACTTGACCTGCAATACCAAATCTCCCTCTCCAAAGACACAACCAACACCTCCATCGCCACGATCCCGCAAGGATCCGACTCACCATCCGAATATCCCCAAGACGTCTACGGGACCGAAGTCTTCGAGCTCAACAACAACCTCAAACAGCTCGCCGTCTCTCTCGCTCGCCGCGCGGTCCTGAACGACACTTCCGCAGCTCAAACCTACCGTTCAAAATATCCCACCGCACCTGCCAACGCCCCACCATCCATCGTCGAATGCGACTCGGGCACGTCCAACACTTACTGGTCCGGCGCCGTGCTCGGCGATACGTTCTCCGCCTACACCAAACTCCTTACAAACGGTTCTGGACAGTACTGCAACTCTCAACAAGAAGACAACGCCACCCTTGAAGCACTGCTCCGGGGTGCCATCGCTAGGAAGTTGGACTTCAGCCGTATAATTTTGATGCGCACGGCATCGGACTTTGATCGTGCGCCTCCGGGAGAGACGGAGGAGGAGCATTTGTTGAAGGCGGAGCAGGGCGGGTTTGGGCCGAGTATTGAGAATATTTGGTTGGCGGGTAGGGAGATTGTGGCAGATGTGGTGGCGAGGTGGGAGGAGTTCTATCAGACAGGTGTGAGGGCGGAGAATTATGTGGGGGATGTCTGGGGAAGCTTGGAGGGATCGGTGGAGAGGGACATTGGCATCGCGGTATGAGGATGGAGGGAGGTACGGAGGATCAATGTACTGTCATGGTCTTGCAGCTGTTGGAGGTGGCATCTACCTCCCTGATCCCGCTCAGACTTGCACCGCACAAGTCGGACATTGGCAGCTTAGAGTCCGCAGTCTTGCGCTGGAGAACCGACATGTAGCTAGAGACCCAACTTGTATCTCGAGGATGTACGGTCTACAAGTTAATCGGAGCGGCAACAATCCGTTGCCTCTCTGGCTTATGCTATACAGTCCAAGCTACCCGAGTCCGAATTCGGTTTATCCTTCAGATCGAGATTTTTTCCGATGTTGACCCGAACAGGATCGGGCATCTTCAGTCATCCAGTCCTTCCAGCCACATCGACAAGTGACGAACTCTCTCACTCAGCGGTCAAGAGTACGTCTTGTCTGCCTGGCCATCCCTCCTACTTCATTCTACGCCTATCGAACAAGACTGTGCCCCGAAGGCTCGAAGGATCACTCCAAAGCTCCGCCATTTGCAGCTCCCCAAACTCTAAACCACAGCCACCGACTTCACCTCATGTGGATCGAGTCCCATGATGAGGCAGGGACTATAACAAGACCCTAGGCCGATCTACTTATCTCCCTGATACCTCGATGCCTCGCGATGAGCCAAAATGTCTTCGCTACCGATATCCCAAACAGGAGCAGGCACGCTTCGTGCCTCCATCCGTCTCGCAGACCGCAATCGAGTACACTATGGCTCCAACGACCCGATTGTCGGCCGCGTGATTCTGATGTACCAGCCGAACACGAATCTCAATGCTCAGCTATTCGGTCCTCTGAAGGTCGATGTCTGGCTCAACGGCAAGCATAAAGGTAGCCATCTCCCTTTGCCCGTCAACGAACCGACACTAACGACCTTCCCTCCCAGCAATATACAACGATCCTCCGTCAACCGCCGAATGTCGCGGCCACAGTCTCTGCTCCACCCGACATACAATCCACTCAGGGCCTTTCCGCGCCGATCCCTCCACCGAATTCGCCATAGCCTTCTCAATCCCCTTTCCAGTCCAGGCGGAGCCCATAAACACCTACGGCTACCGAGCAGAACCCCGCCCCGGAATGCCAGGAACCTACAACTTCGAATCAACCATCACCTCCTCCACCATCGAACCCTTACCTCCCTCCCTCATCGCAGCACCCCAACACGGAAACCACGACCTGGAACTCTATGGCTCGACAGTCGCTTACAAGCAACACAAAACCATCTCCGTAGTCTACACCCTCGGTCTAGAAGTCAGCCTCCCAGGTCTCTCCTCCATAACCGTCGGCATCCCCGCCCACGAGCAAGAAGTCCTCTACGACGCCCCCCGCATATCTCCCTCCATCGCCGCCGAACGCAGCGCAACATCTTCCACCCAAGCAATCCTCAACGTCGTCGACGAGTTCTCCCAACCTGAAGACTCCAAACCCTCCGGTTTCCGCTCCAAAGCCAAATCCCTCCTCTCAACCTCCTCCTCCTCCCGACCACAGGTCCCCATGACCTTTGAATACCTGCACGTCCCGCGGTACATTTACACCACTCAACCCTTATCCTTCACTCTCGGCGTGCAACCCTCCCTCACCGTTCCCGCGGCTAGCGTCTCCCTCGTCTCAGTGACAGTCCACCTCCTAGCGCACACATTCGGCGTCGACCCCGTCCCTTCATCGGAGAAGAAAATCTCGCATCGAAAAACGGTGAAGTGCAAGACCTGCGACTTCTCCCCTCCCGGACCATTCGACAAGGCGACCGAGTATCGCAAAGACGTCGACGTCGGCACGCTGACGCATGTACCGACTTCATTTCGCTACGGAAGTGTCGGCAGGGAGTACACCCTACGAATCGAAGTGAAACTCCAAGTCGGTTCGCAATCCGTCGTCACGAGGCGGGACTTTAAAGTCGAAGTGTGTCCGGAGTTGGAACTCGACGGTGATGAAATTGGTTCTAGCGAAACAGTAGTAGCGGGTCCCTCAACTCAAGCTCTCACGTCGGACTTCGCTACGCTTTCTATGGTTGAAGAGGGCGGTGCGGCGGGGGAAGAGTTTCCTCCAGCGTATGACGACGCCATCGCCAGCGGAAGACAAGCGCAGGAGGCGGTACCAGACTACCACGCCGCGACGACTACAGCAGCAGCAATAACACCAGGCACACACCTCCATTCTGAGGGGACTCTACGCTTCCATCCGAGACCTCGAGCGATTTCGGCCGCGTCCGGGCGGGATGGGGAGTGGGTCTATGCGTCTGAGCAGACGGGTTGGAGACCTGAGCGGGCTCCTGATCGTTCTGGTGGTGGTGGTGGTGGGCGAAGTAGAGTGGGCCGTTCGTCGGGGACGACGGCCGCGTTGGGAGGGGCGGTGGCTGCTGCTGCGGGTGGAGGTGCTTAAAGGTGCACGATGGAAGCTGGGTGAGGATTCGAGATAATGTGAGACGACTTGACCCTTGCTCCTTGGCTCCATTATTGATCTGTTTCACTACCCCGCTGTTCACCACCCGGTGTTCTTGCTAAGGCGGGTCTTACACTTCCATTCCTCTCGCTTTTGCGTGTGATGGTACAAATCATATCCGACACCATTATTACCCTACATCCGTCTCCTCATCCCTTCTCTTGGAACCCCTCAAAGATCATCCACACACTACGCGTCCACTTCCCCAGCGACCCAACCACACCCACTCTGCACCCAAAACCCCTCACCGACGTCCAACCTCTCATCCGCCTTGTACGTGAATCCCAACCCACATCCAGGCTCCGTGTACCACAAGAAGCAGTTCCCAGCGTCCGGATCGTTCTCGCTCGCCGCACAACCCTCGGTGTCCATGCAGAGTTGACAGCAGGCGCTGGGGTTCTCCCCTGGTGCGAGACCGCGGGAGTTGGCGGCGTTGCCTTGGGTTTGGCCGATGCCGTGACCACTGAGGGAGGAAATGATGTTCGTGGGAGCGCATTTGAGATGTTGCGTTGTGGTCACGGAGGCGGCGGTGGCTGTGCAGACTCCGCCTTCGGGTTGGTTGGGTGAAGCGGAGGATGCGGCTGGTGGGTTCAGACCGACGGTCGTGGTGATGGGTACGGCTTGCTTGTTCTTGAGGGTGATCCATTGTGTTGGGGTTGAAGCGGTCACGGTGGAGGTGGAGGCCTCCTCTTGGATGGTAGATGTTGTGACGATGTAGGAGGTAACCTGGGCGAGACAGTCGACTTCGAAGATTTTCTGGTCGTCGCTGAAGGCGGCTTGGCCGAGGCGGTGGAGGACTTTGACAAGTGGTAGCTTGCGCTCTGTGAGAGTGGATTCGCTGAAGGAGGAATCCATGTCGAAGGGGGAGGCGGTGCGGCGGGCTACGGTGGCGTTGTATTCGCCCGTGTAGATCGTTGAGACGCCTTCGGAGCTGGAAAGGGAGTCAGTGGGTTGGTGTTTGATTGACATGACGTCTTGAGGCACTTACATTGTGGTTGTCGTCGAGCAAGCCTGCTGTGCTGCCGCCGTGATAGTGACGGAAATGGTCGCTTGCCTGCGGTCAAGCGCACCGTTATCCCCATCATCCATGTATGTAGTGGACATGACTGGCTCGGGAGTTATCGTGGTCGTGATGACCGAGGTCCCACAGGTGGTGAAGGTCTGGCTGACGGTCGAGCATGAAGTCCTTGTGGATGTGGGAATCGTGGCCAATGCCGTCTGTCCGCATCGATGATTCGTGATGCATGTCTGTGTGCTGACGAGATATGTCTCCAGGTCTCTGCGAGCATTGGGCGCTGCTTGTGTGATGGTGATGAAGGCGGCCGCCTTGAGGAGCGAGGCGTGAAGCATGATGGCGTTGTTGGTGTTGATGAAGGGAAGACGGGAAGAGGAGGAAGACGGTTGGAGACAATTGACGGAGGAGAGATGGATCAAGTAAAGTAAGGACGTGGACGAGTCTCCCGCAAGGTAATAAAGGTCGGGAGTACTTGAGGTGGGACGGCACACGGGTCCATCGAGTTTTCTTGTTTTCCACTGGATGGACGCAGGCAGCGCACCGCGAGGGTGGAAGGCACGACCCCTTGTCCCACCTCCTCCTACCCGACTGGCCATTTCGATATTTTCATCCGTTGGAAATTTTCGTGTTCGGGGAAGCGAAGCGATTGTCTTCCGACGACATTGCGCCTCCAGCCGCTTCGAGAGCCAGCGCCGTGGCTCACCATTCTTGACCGACCACCCAGTCCACCTTGCAGATTTCAAGGGACTCCGATCCTCGACGTTGTTGAACCCAACGACGATGCATGGTCAAAGTGCTTCCCCGTGCTTACAAGGACTTGTTCTTGTGCCTTACGAGAGGTGTGGTCCACTCTCCTCTTGGCCATCCTCGCGTACCTGAAGATCATTCTGCACCTGGTCGAAACGAGACGGAAATACTCTATGCTGTGTAACGTCGCACGGCCAGGTGGATCGCCAAGGGCGGAGCAAGCGGACCTGCATTTGCACCGAGCCCGTCGTTTGCTGATCGAGGGTCAGGGGAGGGTGCGGCGCAGTCGAAGCATGTACTTCATTGAGCAGTTGCATGTTGTTACTTTCGAGGTCCTTACGTTTGGGATAAAGGAGCGAGATATCGTGCTCGTCCAGCAGTTCTCCAGCAAATCGCATCGCATCGAACTCCGCATCGAAACCACGTTCTTCGCCCCTCGTGCCTCGTGGGGAGTGACAGTGGTCGATTGCTCCCCGGGCTCGAAAAGTCTCAGTCTCAAAGTCAGAGTCCCTTGCCTGCAACAGTAAATCCCTCCAAATATAAATCGCGAGAGCGAAGTCCTCATCTCCAGTTTTCCCCTCCCAACGAGTGGTCAATCTGGTCATGCACTTCGCCGCGAGCAAGAACAGCAGGATACATCTTCCCTTTGCCGTCTGTACATGCAGATCGTTGCAGATTCTTCGCATGGTCATCTTCTTACACCTGCGCTCCCCGAACCTCTCCGGAGGTCCCCTCTCGTCCAGCGCCAAATGAAAAGCGTGACCCAGCAAGCTTTCTGCCACATCAAAAGCCACGCTGAGCGACATGCTTGACATGAAGATTCCTGTAACCGTGAACAATAAAGAGTCAGCGACTATCCTGCTCCAACTTCGGCCCATGTTCTCGCTCCGTCAACTACGGAGACACGGATGGAGGTCACCGAAAAGAGGGACCGGAGTGGTTGAAAGGGAGCCAGACCCAGGAACATGTGTGCCACGTCTATCACGCATCTGCACCTTTGGGAAGTTTCGAGTGTGCAGAAGTGTATTGGCCAAGATCCACGGCAGTTCTCCTCTTACAGATCGTCCAACTTCCAGTCTGGAAGCATGGTCGTATCATGACAGATTGGACTCGCTGGCCTCGGTTGCCAGTGATACCATCATTGCAGTCCCTTGGTAGGTTCTTGCGTCCTGGGAAAATTCTAGGATTGAAGCCATTGGGCGAGGTAGCGGGAGAAGAGTCCGAGGGTTGTGAATAACAGCCAGCAATGACTATGTTTGTGAGAAGAACTTTTGTCACATGAAAGGTCATTGAGGAGGCAACCTCGCACACACCGATGGTAGAACTTCAGATAGCACACCTGAATTGCAGGCAGCGGTCGGACTTTGTCTCGCTTTCGCGTAATCTCCTGGGGATGCAAAACTGTACTTGACGGAAGCCCAGTGAGGAGAGCTCGCCTCTCGTCTGCCTGCTTAAGGGTCGTGTCGTGTAACCGCACAGCACTGATCTCGAGGCAGCAATACCAAGACGCGTTTCGCATGCCCCTTGATCGACGAAGCATATCTTGCCCGATCAACGCCGCTTCTTTGTAGGGCCCGACATCGCATCCATTGCAATGCCATCCACAATGGTACAGTTCGCCTGGGCAATTCCGGTCAATGTCCTGCGCTTTGTCGCCCACCTCGAAGCATACACGAACCTTCGACCCACTCTTCAAATCTTGCATCTTTGCAAGAGGTCAGCGACACAGACACTACCCGTCGATGTTTCGGACATGATCGAGGCCTACTTGGTGGACGACGAACGAGTCAAGTGTCGAGAGAGGCTGCAAATGCCATTCAAGTGCTGACAGGCACGATGCCAGCAGGCGGACCACTTCGATGCGGAGCTTCGGGGGAGAGTCGACATGGATCCCGATCGAGATGCGATTTTGCCATACATGTCACGAGCATGGGAGGGAGCATCATGGAGAGCGGAACCTGGACCCATGGCGTCCAGATCAAACGCGGAGACTACGTCGCAAAATTCGAACGTACCGGGACCATTGTCAAGCCAAGCACTGCGAGAACATGGACGTCTGGCGATCGAAGATATGTCAGCTGCAGAGTTCCCAGTCCGGACATCGAGACCTTCTCATGATAGATGCGCTGCGCACCGATCTGGGCTTGGTGGCGTGGATCCGTCACGGAGGATGGAAAGGCGATGAAGAAGGGCCGAGCATTGCGCTTTGGCGACAAGCAGTTCTCGAATATGGACGCCACTATAATCGCATACCTTCGCATTCCGGACACGGTGGTCATACCACAGCGTCACGATCCGCTGCCAGCGGTCCATGGGCCTGAGAGTACTTCCATCGGGTGGGCTCGCAGTGTCGAGATGCCGCAAACCCCAACAGCGTGGTCCCTGGGTCATTTTGCGCGTGCAGTTCGAATCTTGAGCCTGGAGCCCGTGGACGGAAGACGTGAACAGCAGCCGGAACTGACCATGTTTGTGATCGATACATATGGTAAAGAATGTACTGTGGCTCCTCGTTATTAGGAGGAGGATGATCATGCAAGGCGTTGTTCACTACAGGTTCTAGCATCTAGCATCTAGCATCTAGCATCGTGCTGCTCTTCACCGCTTTGTGTCATTCCTTCTTTACAACCTTTGTTGTGTCGGCGGGTAGACTACTTTATGTCCCTCGGTTTTGAGAGTTGACTTTCAAGGCAGAATTGATGACGCGCACCCCTAGAATACAATTCCGCTTCAAATCATCGATTCATATTTTATTTGTACTTCGCCTCCAACAATTCTTCCTCCTTCAATCCACCTCCACATCAATGACTCCCCGTCACATCCAATAACGATGCCTCCCCACACGTGCGAGATCTGCAAGACCGCACGAGCTCAGATCGTGCGACCGAAGAACCACGCCCGAATCTGTGCACCATGCTTCACAGCCATCTTCGAAGACGAAACCGCCGAAACGATCATATCCACGAAACTTTTTGAGCGAGGCGAAAAAGTCGCAATCGGAGCTTCAGGCGGAAAAGATAGCACGGTCCTCGCTTCCGTGCTCAAGACGTTGAACGATCGATATGACTGGGGTCTGGACCTGGTATTGCTGTCGGTGGATGAGGGAATCACAGGATACCGAGATCACAGTTTGGAAGCTGTGAAGAGGCATAGTGCACAGTATGACTTGCCGTTGAAGATTGTCAGTTATGCGGAGTTGTATGGTTGGTCAATGGACCAAGTCGTGGCGCAAATTGGAAAGAAAGGGAATTGCACATATTGTGGCGTCTTTCGACGACAAGCGCTCGATCGCGGAGCGTCCATGTTGGGAGTGGGACATGTGGTGACAGGACATAACGCCGACGATGTTGCGGAGACGGTGCTTATGAATCTGCTGCGAGGAGACTTGCCACGGCTGGGAAGGGCGACAAGCATTGTGACGAGCACACCTTCTGCGAAAGCGGCGACGGGCAAGGATGGAGAGGTGGGCATCACGAATGTCAAGAGGTCGAAGCCGTTGATGTACGCCTACGAGAAGGAGATCGTGCTGTACGCCCACCACAAGAAATTGGACTACTTCAGCACGGAATGCCTGTACAGTCCGGAGGCATTTCGAGGATCAGCGAGGACATTGATCAAGAACTTGGAGAGGATACGGCCGGAGAGCATTCTGGACGTCGTGAGGTCAGGGATTGATATGGCGAAGTTGGTGCCGGACGCGGATGCGAGCAATAAAGGGGCGTGTAAGAGCGATGCGGTCACAGTGGCGAAGGGTGCGGAAGATGAAGCTGCGGGTGGTTGTGGGACTGCTACTGGTGGATCCAGCGGTGGAGAGATGGCCGCGATGGAGAAGAAGTTGAGGGAGGATGAAGCTGCTGCAGCAAATGGGGCGGAGACTGAGATCGAAATTCCTGCGAGGCCAACGACGAGTGGAGAGGACGCGGTCGAAGCGATCGATGCGACTCAGAACACTGTGCCGCTACGACCCAAGAAGGGCAAGAAGCCTGGCAACAACTCGGGCAATAGGGGTAAGCCTAAGCAGACCCTCGGTTCGTGCGAGCGATGTGGATATCTGTCCTCTCAAGCAGTGTGCAAGGCTTGTGTGTTGCTGGAGGGGCTGAACAAAGCTCGCCCAAGGACTGAGATTGAAGTCTCGGGTGGATGAGCGTGGCCGAAACCTTGCAACCACTATCTAGTCTATCAGCAGGCTAGGCCCCCGGCACATCAACGATACTCTGGCCATGTCCGCACAGCGCAGACTGCCATTACGGACTGAGAGCTGCGAAGGCAGCGTCGCCGTCATGTTCGGCTGCATTGAAGCAACCGATGCCCGAGGATTGCATCCGGTGGAGTCTGGATCAAGGTCGTGCTTGAGATCCAACATGCTTGGCCAGGTCGAATGGGAGTTGTTCTCTCACTGGGATGGCCGGAGACACCGGCTCTATCACCTTCATCTATGTCCAAGAAATCTGAAGCTTGTTAGGACTGTTCGTCGAACGCTGGACGCCTGATTTGAAATGGAACTCCAATCCTTCATATGCTGGAGTTATCGGACATGCTCAACAAAGCCCGATGTACGGATTCATGTTCGGAGAGAGCACTACTCCATCACAGTGTGCAGCTTCGCATCACATCATCTCACTGCCGACCCAACTGGATACACCTCTACCTTTCGTCGTTCTGACCGACAACCACTTGTCTTTGGATCAGCATGGCCGCTTCCAAGGTCATTCTCGTGACAGGCGCTAATCGAAGCATCGGATACGCCATCATCAGTCGCCCTGCTGCCCACAATCTTTCCGATATTCTTATCATCACCAGCCGCAAGCTCGAGTCTGTCGCCGAGGCGATTTCCACACTACGGAACACTGACTCGTCCGCCGGCGAATTGAACGTCACCACTGACTAAAGCATCGAGGCTGCGATCGAGAACATCAAGAATCAGTGGGGAAGGCTAGCTGGTTAGTCCGCCCTAGCCGCACTTCCACTTATGAAGGATACTGTCGATTCTTCTCAAACTCCTCCGTCCACAACGCCGGTGTAGCGCCATCTCTAGAAGCCAGCAAGAAAAATTGCCGTGCAACCTTCGCCGCAGCCTACGCGACAAACGTCACGTCCCAATATAGCCTCAATCTCGCGCATCTTCTCCGCCCGCGCTTCTTTCGCTCGCTCAGCTACCAATCCACCGGCGGCGTCTATACCGTATTCGTTTAGCAAGACGGTGTTGGATATGTTGACGGTGGAGATGGCGAAGATGTGGCTGGATGTCAGGTTTGAACCTGTCAGTCCGGGGCATTGTAAGACGGGACCGAATGGATTCGGAGGGAAGAGGGAGCCGGAGGTGGGAGCAGGAGTGATTGTCTGGTTTGGTTTATGGCAGTAACGAGCACGAAAAGGGTGAGGTCGGGTTTTGGGAGGTTGATGATGACGGGGTGATGGAGAGAAAGGACTGGTTCGAGACAAGGTATGTTGGGACATCTTGCGGACAGTATTTCTGATTGTGATACTGCTGCTGAGTTTATACCGCTGAGTACGACAGAGCAGTACATGCACACCCGCTCAGCTCAGCCCCAAATCATTATTTCGTCGGACGTGACTCCGCTTCAACCCGTGCTTCAACCACCGTGATGGTCGTTTCCTCCTGTGCCCTTCTTAGTCCTTCATCTGACGACTCGTCCCTTGTTCATTCACTTCACTCCTTCCTCTCCAACCTGCTCGAACGTTGCAATACGGACGAAGAAGGAAAAGACCAAGAGTTGATGGTGATCTTCCCCATGTCTGACGTCGATCGATCAACCCCGCCTCCACTCGCCCTGACCCCGCGTTGGGGTTGGGCACGGCCAAATGATCACCAACGATCATATACTGAACAGAGGTATAGGGCACACGGATCTCGGATGAGAGTAAGAGGTAGGGAGCTTTACATTTCTTCAAAGCACGCACTTGATCAGTCAAAAGCCATTACGCCATCACGATCCACAACCCCTCCAGACTTCAACCCCCAGCTCCAACCATGTCCTCCGGCACGATGAAAGCCGCCCGCTACTACGGCAAAGAAGACATCCGAATCAAACACGACATTCCGATCCCGCAATGCGGCGATGACCAGGTGTTGATCAAGCCGGCGTTTGTCGGTGTCTGCCTGCGGCACGGACTTGCACGAGGTGAGCACCACCACCTCATCCCCCTCCCCCTCGAAAACATCGCCACTGAAAATACTGCACCGCAGTACATGAGCGGACCAAAGTAGAAAACCCCCCCCCTCCAACCCACAACTCCAGCCAAACCAACACCCTTCCC
>AFIY01000635.1:0-73205 GCA_000223825.2 Zymoseptoria passerinii SP63
CATTCTAAGCTACTTCTAACAACGTCTACGATAGCGTATATAAAGTAAACTCCGCGTAAGGCGAAAGGAAGTATCCTATCTAAGCGGCTAGTACTAACTAACGACGAGAGCTACGACGAGGACAACCGGAACGACGACGACGATAACAACGACTCTAATATATATATACAACCTATATCTAAGAAAACCCCGATACGAGTATATAGCAAAAAAGTAGCGATAGAATCGGACGTTACTAATGTAGTATCTAATATAAGCCTAAAAGAGCTACCGCTAACTTCGAATATCGCTATCTACGAGTAGGCCAAGACAATTAAAGTAACCGAGCCTAATACTAACTACTCGCTCTATAAGAAAGAGAGGCCGAAGACTAGCGCCGAGAAAGAATAGGAGAAGAAACTCGACTAGATACGCCTAGGTACGGCCGACGCGAAAAAGAAGAAGGATTAGCTATATATAGGCGAGCGAGTACTTTAGCGCGCGCGGGATAAAACCTTAATTATTCGAGGTAGTATCGTAGAAGGTTTCCTATTCGAAGTACTCCTAGGAGTATTCGAGCTAACCGGCGTAACATCGGATTACCTCTATATTATAGTAGATACGGTTAGGGTAGAAGCCGAAATTCGAGAATAAAAAGAACTGTTAGTAGAATAGAAGGCCGCGACTTAAGCGAAAACCGATATATAAGAGAAGAAGCTTAAGTATAAGGTAGAACTTAGCCTACTATACGAGGAACACCGCCGTCGGTTCCTATAGAAATATATAGACGGCGTACTATAACGCCGTATAGGAATAGAGCGTTATAACGAGGTAGTCGGAGTAAAGTATATCTTTACTATAAATAACTAAGATTTTAAGGCCGCCTTATATACTAAGTAAGCCGAGGAGCTATGCCTAATATAGGAATACTACTAAAACTATAAAGCTACCTAAAACTACTATAAGCTAGGAGTAGACGCGGCGATAGTATTACGTAAGAACCCTCGTACCGCGACTACGACCGCGCTAGCGAGCTAAACTATACCTACTACGGCTAGTACTAAAATCGTAAAAGTATCCTATATTAAGCGCCTAAAAACTACTCCGCTAGAGGTGCCGACCGTATCTACTAAGCTAGCTATAATACTACTAGAGCCCGCGCGATCCCCGGAGGTCCTAAAATACTTCGAAGAGACAATAAAGTCCGCGTCTACCTTTAGTAATATAGGCGCCCCCGAGTACTTTTACTTAGTTATCTACGACGACTTTTATAATATAGCTATAAACCTAGAAAAGATCTACGACACCGGTATAACTAAGGGATTTGCGCTCGCCTTAGTAATTACCGACGTTAAATAGTACGTATTGTAGGTAGTAATAGGATTCCTAATCTTTCGCCGGCTTTCGGTCGACGGTCGCGAGGCTATTATCTTATTATTTAACAATACAATTAGCGAGCTTTATAAGATAGTAGAACTACCGCCGGAGGTCGGCAACTCGAGGCGCCTTCTATTCGACAACTTTATAGCCGCCGAGATATAAAGCTAGTACGCGGACTATACTAAGAGGTTTATCGAAGGAGGTCGTAGCGTTCCTAAGGCCTACGTCGCCTATACGAAGCCTTTTAGCCTAGCTAAACGATACTTTACGGTTACTTAGAGCGAAGAAGCCGCGAAAATCGTATATAGACTAATCGAGGTAGTCTATAGTAGGTAAGAAGTAGATATAAAACTATATATGCTACTACCGCTTCTTAAACTCCGCCTATATCTAACGATTAGATACGGAGGCCTTATCTAGGAAGTATAGGACGCCGCGAGGACAACTATAGTAGCTACCGAGCGCGCTACCGCCGCCGCGATTCTACTATCGGCGGGAGCTTAGACCCTAACCGATAATAACAAGTCCTCCCTATAGATCGCCCTATTTAATAAGAAAAACGGAGACATAGACTAGGACTCTCTATTTAGGCGCTATATAACTATATAACTCCGAACCGACATCTCGGTATAGAACGTAGATATCTTTATACTAGCCTATACTATCTACGTATATATACCTACGGCCTTATAAGACCCTAAAATCGATAACGAGGTCGCCCGACAAGCGATCCGCCTCTACCGCGCCTATACTATACCGTAAGCCTTCTCTACTTAGGCTATATATACGAAGAAAGGCCCGAAGATAGTTATTACTAACTACTTCCTACGAGGTATATTAACGACCGACGATAAAGACATTAAGCTTTTCCTCTTTACTCTAGCCGGGAAGATTTACCTCGTAATCTACCTTAATAGAATAACCCTAAGATATATACTAAAAGTATTTAAGGCTAAGGAATCGCCCCCGGGCGATATAGAGGGCCTTACGTCTACTACGAAGACCGCCTACTAAGTAATAGGTAAATATATCTCTATATCTACGATATCGATATCCGAACTAGATAGTAGCCTAGAGTTTACGTAGGAGGAGCTAACAAAAGTAGCGTAGGAGCTTATCGATAGTAGGCTACTAATTCTACTAGCTTAGGCTAAGAACTAGTTCGACGCGCGTACCGTTAAGAAACTCTACTATAGAGAAACGACATCGGGTATTAACCTATCGGCTTATATCGAGAACAACTACGAGAGATACGAGTAGACCGATCGCTAGGTCCGCGACAATATACTAACCGAGCTTTAACCGAATTTCTAGTATATCGTCGACGTAGCCTTTATTATATAAAAGCTAGAAGACGATAAGTAGCGAGCCGCTTCTACCGACAAGCTCCCGCAATATATATAGTAAAATAAAGACCTTACCGAGATCCTCGAAGAGCTACTACTAGGTACTATCGACCGTACGGGACTAGAGGGCTCCGCGTCTACCCTATAGTAAACCCTACCGCTAAATTAGAAGGCCGAGATTATCTACTCCTAGTTCCCTAAATTCGCGACCTAAGTATTAAACCTACATTCGTTTAAGCTTTGTATAGCCGCTATATACCTCTACCTCGCTCTAATTAGCCTCTAGCGTATCGACGGTATAGAAGACGAAGACTATTATAAGGAAGTTACTTATTTCGCCTATACGCTCGCATCTACTATTAACTTAACCGAGGAATCTATGCCGTTAGTATTTAGCGAGGACCGCTTCCTCGTTAGGCTAAGCGAGCTATATAACTACTTCCCCGTAGGCAACGAGGAGGACGAAGTAACAAGCCCGTAGGCCCTAAGGGATAGTAACGATAAGGGTAGCGATTAATTCCTACGGAAGGAAGGCAGTTATTTCTACTAAAGGACAGCGACTTCTACTACAAAAAGCAAGGATTTCTACTACTAAAGGCAATAATTTCCACTATACAAGGCACACACAAGGGGACTTACCGGGACGGAGAGCTTTCGAAGGGGGGCACCTGTTACGCTCTGCACGTAACGCGTTACGTGAGGCACTGCCTCACACCTGTGTATTTAGCATTCACACCGATCATCCTTAAGATAATTACCTATACCATAGTTGATGATATCACACATACGTTGATTCCTCACATCATCTTGATTTCCTCCCTCTATACCTCATACACTTCTCGCAGTCATGATCAACGCTGTATTGGTCTTCAACAACAATGGCCAGCCGCGTCTGACCAAGTTCTACTCCCAACTGGTACGAACCGTGTCCCAGTTCGTACTTCGTCCACTTTACTAACTCCCCATCAGGACACCGCCGTTCAACAACGACTCCTCTCCGAGATCTTCACCCTCGTCGCCGCACGTCCCGCTAGCAGCTGTAACTTCCTCCCTCTGCCGCCGCTCCTCGCATCCTCATCCACCTCCTCCAACCCTGCCGAACACAACGATGCGCCGTCCCTCGTAACCTACCGCCATTACGCAACACTATATTTCATCGTCATCTCGACGTCGACCGAGTCTCCCCTCGCCCTGTTGGACTTTATCCAGGTCTTTGTCGAGGCGTTGGACAGGCTTTTTGAGAATGTATGCGAGTTGGATCTGATCTTCAACTTCGAGACGCTGCATGCGGTGTTGGGAGAGATGGTTGTGGGAGGTGTAGTGGTCGAGACAGGATTGGAGAAGGTTGTAGAGGGAGTGAGGGCACAGGGCAAAGTGGCTAAAAGGCCGGTGAATGAGAGTCGGCCGGGTATTGGACAAGGCATTTGGGCGGGACGGTGAAGAACATGGCGCACGGAAAGAGTTTCTGAACATGACTGGGACAGGGGCCAAGTTCGCACGGCGAGAAGGGACTGCGAGAACAAGAGCATGCACTTGACTGGCAAAAGTTTGAGGATTCGGCGGCTTTGCGTTCGGATGGATTGGTGTATCGACAACTTGTGTCGCAGCATGCGAGCCATGCATGTACGGCAGTGATTCAGCGGTGGTATATGGCGATGCCACGGCATGCAATGTCCAATGGCCAAACTACTGCCATTACTCGCCCTCGAGAAGCGGTCCTGGGTCGCAGGTGTCTAGAGCTGCCGGGTTCGGACTTGGGGACATCGCCAGACTTGCAGCGCCTGGTCCAGGAGAGGTGCGTCGTGTGGGGACGTAGATGCAATGTCCGTTCGCTCTCTTCGCAGCGATTCGAGAGCGGACTCGCATCGCAATAGCAGCGTGCATGTCCGAATGCTCGGACTTTCATCTGAGGTCGCGTCAAGACTCCGCCATAGCTAGGATAAGCCACCATTGATTGGAATGGCTCAGCAGTGCTTCAACGATGAAACCTCGCTCACAAATGAAGTGCTTCTTCCGGAACTACAACGCTCGCTCTTCTATCGGCACATATCTACAGAGAGTCCGAGAGGAGCTTGTTCATCTTTTGCATCTTGGACGAGACGCTCAGGTCAATCGTCTGCTCGCCAATTTCAACAATGAGGCCTCCCTTGATATCTGGGTTGACCTGCGATACGTTAGTGTATATCCATGCCAGCAGAAATATATCCTCGCCATACCTTTGTCACAACCTTCAGCTTCTTGCTCTGTCCAGCGTACTTGCTCTTGCCGATGGATGTCTCGAGTTGCTTCACGATCTTGCTGTCCAATGGCGTGGCGCTGGTAATGGTCAACTCGACCTCACCACGCGAAGCACCCATCAACTGTCCAAACTTCTCCGCGACACCCTCCAGCACGCTCAAACGGTTGTTCTCGGCCAGAGTCATGAGGAAGTTCTGAATGGTGTTGGTCTTGTCCTGCACGTTGATGCTCTTCTGGATTTCAGACACAATCTGCTTCTTGTCGTCCGAGCTGAGGGTTGGTGCGGTGAGGATGCCCTGGAGGCGCGCATCGTCCTTGAAGGTTTGCGACATGGTCTCCATGGCTTTCGAGACGGCATCGAGGGAGTTGCTCTTGGAGGCGGCGACGTACTGGCGGCGGCTTTGTTAGCGTGGCATTGATACCCGGTTCCATCGCAAGGTACGCACGAGAGCGCTGGCGTAGGTGCCATCGACGCCGAAGAGCTCAACAGGAGGCCTGTTGTCGGCTGCAGGCCTTGCGGCGCTCACAGCGAAGGATCGGGTGGCGGCGAGTTGGAAGCGAGGAGCTGCCACGCGGGCAGTCCGGGTTGCTACACGTCCGGCGAACATGATTGCGGTGGTGGCGTGGAAACGGCAGAGTGGTGAGAGGGGCGTCTAAACTCGACTCTTTGCCGGACGATGCTCTGCCATGAGCGACGAAGCTGACGGGAGGATCCGGCTGGGCATTTGTTGTTCCCGAAGTTGACCGCGCAGATTCGACTTCACTTCTTGGGTCTTGACACTTCTCTTCGCTCCACACACACATGGTTTGTTCCGCCTCGCATCAATTGATATTCGTGATCAACTCTTGATCGCTGGTTCTTCGTGCGCTTCCCTGCAGGATTCGAGGCGAGTGATTTGCAGCAGCCAAAGCATCACGCATCGAGCCTCGAATGTTGTGCTGAAGTCAGTGGCAGAGAAAGCACACGGGATGGGTTCATGGTTCATTTTGGCATCACTTCCAAGCAGCTCGGATGCCTTGTTCATCATCGTACATATGGAGATCTCTCAAGTTCTCGCCGCGCGTCGAGGAGATCCCGGTATCGCTCCGCTCCTTCCCACGAAGCGCATTGTATCTCATGACACTTCACGCACTTCACCTGATCGTACGAGGTCGCCGATACCATGTTTCATCGCAGCGGTAGCTCCAGGTTTGGCATTTCATTACTCTTCACAATACGAGATATTTCGTACGGGCTCTCTCCTGAGTTGTCATTGTTCATGATTCGACACTATTGTCATGTACTCGTTGGGACCGGTCGACAGCGACTACGTCTGCCCTCCCAGCTTTCCTTCTCTTCTCCCACTTCACCACATCTTGTCCCGCTTGTTGAGCTGCTTCACCCGCTCGCGCAATCCCTCTCCCGAAGCGTGCCAGATAAAGCCATTCACCTCACAGCTTCACGAGACCGCCCCACTTTTCACCACGTGGCTTTCGCGCACGCTGAGTTCGTAGCCTTCCCTCGACACATCTGCCACGTTGAACACACCTCAAACACCTTGAACACACATCAACCACCGCAGGTAAGACTCTCCGCCAGGTAACTGTTTGCGCATGCGCTAATAGTACCTTCCAGCACACCGCAAGCACACATTCGCCATCTTCGTAGTCATGGGTTGCCTCAAGGTTGGCCACTCCCACTCTTGGCCCACCCGCGGAACTCTCACCATCCAGCGTTGTGAGATCCGCTGCAACTTCTGCACCGGAGACGCCGGCCTCAAGGACTGGAAATATGCGTGGTTCTTGCGCCGCCACGTGCGCGCGATCCACGTCAAGAAGGGGCTCTACAAGGGCCTACGTGTCGACTGTGGATGGTAAGCAGTTCACCTCATGTCTCTCTCCCGCTGTGCCACTCTCTGACACATCCCAGGAACGATGAGATTCCGAGAGACGCAGCTGCGTCCATGCAAGCTCTGTTCAAGCAGGAGTCCGCCGACGACGACGGTCTGGTTCCGCAAAACACCCACATGGAGAACAATCAGCTCTCGCTTCCGGATTTTGTTCCTCAAATCGGTCACAGCCACGGTCACGGCGCTTTCAACGGCCAAGACTTGTCGAAGCAGTACATGACCGATGAGGCTCTCCTCGCTCTGGTCGACCGTCAAGAGCGTGGCGATGCGCAGGTCCCCACCTTGGGTGATGAGGATGCCGACGGAATGTTCAACCAAACTCCACGCGCAGTCGCCGACTTTGAAGCTTTCCTCGCCAGTGCCGTGGCTGAGACCGAACATGCGGAGGACGAGACGGGTGGAGACATCACTGACTCGATTGATCTTCCCACATCGATCGCCGACGAGCCACCGTTTCCAATCGCACGTGACCGCTTCTACATGCCGGACGTCACCGCTGTGGACGACGAAGAAGAAGAGCGCCCGCTCGCTGAGATCATGCGCGTGGGTGTCCCGATGGAGCATGATGCGCAGCACAACCACTTGATGGCGATGTTGAGTCAGGTGTCGAGCAACATGCAGGCCCAGGGCGTGCAGGTCAACGATATGCTGCCGACTATCGACATCTTCATTCGCAGTCTGGTGCAGCGCTCGGGATTGTAAATCGGGCAAGGCAATGACATTTGACGAGAAGAACGACTTCACCACGGCATGGGACGCTTTGCTTTGTCGACGGTGTTTGGGCAGGAAGCTTGCATGGAATGGGCACGTTTGTTTTGAGACATCATCGTTTGAAGGGCGCGTGGGAGTTTCGGATAGGTCACACGGAAAAGATACCCCATCACGAAGTTTGCAAAGCGGGATCAGGGAATTCGGGCATCGAGGTTATGCCATTGGGAACTGAAGGACAGATCGTTCATTGGACCCGCAGACGGTTTGCAGATGCGAAATCAGGAGCACAACCTCACGGTATGGGTCTCAAGCTGGGTCTACAGGATCAGAAAGTTTACACCAGGATCTGAGAAGGACACGCGGTGTTCATGAATCCATGCTTTGAATGTTTATTATCGTACCGATGATTCGATTTTCCAGCCGCGAGGTCTGGCGAGGCCAATCGTCCAGTTGTCTTTCTGTTAACGAACAGAAGCGTATTATGCTTCGGAGCGACCATACTGAGTTCACCGGTCTGCCGCCGTCTGCGGTGCCTTGGACGGTCTGCAGTGTCTTGGACGGCTGCCGTTCTGTCCACCCTGACGTTATGGAGCGCGCTGTTTGAGGAGGACATTCCTTGAGCCATTGGCTTGACTGCGAAATTTCAGTCCTCTTCGTCGGACGAATAAGCAACGAGGCCGAGACCGTTCCCAGGCGGCGGAGAAGGCGACGCCGACGGCTTTGGAGCAGCTGCGGGACGATTTGACATTTCCTCAACTCCACTGACTCTTGCCTTGGCATCTTTGGAAGCGCTCGAATCGGCCGAACCAGCAGGCTCCTCTGCCTTGATCGCTGCTGCCGAAGCCGGACTCTCGTCCTTCACAACCTCGCCAGCAGCTTTCGCACCCGAAGAAGCCTTGCGCAGCTTCACACCTCCCAGCACATCCTCTCTTCCCTTCTTCCGCTTCCTCGAGACCGTCCAACTACTCGTCTCCACCGGCGCCTCCGGCATTGTGTCCACGCCCTTCGCAGCCTGCTCGGCCTCCTGCTGCTGCCTCTTGAACGCCTCCAACTCCTCGCGTGTCTGCTTCCTCACCGCGGCCTCCTGCTTCCTCGTCGACTCTAGCACTGAGTCCAGAAATTCCACATCGTCCTCATCCAATGCTTGGAATTGATTGTGTAGTCTGAGCTTCTCAGCTGTCGCCTCTTCCTTCGCGGCTGGTTGTATATGACTCGTCAGCCATGTATGTCTGACCGTCGAGACCTTGCCGCTTGCGAGTCACCTTTGTTGGCCTCCAGCGTTTCGAAGAGCGATTTGCCGTTGCTCGCCTGTGCTTGTGCAGCTTTCTCGGCGCGCCTTGCGTCGAGCTCAGATTGTGCTGCGAGCCATGCTTCGTCGCGTTCGGTAGGCTCTTCGTTGGTACCTCCAGACACGAACCGCGACATTGCGAGGGCTTGTAGCAATGACTTGCAAGCGTTGGCTTGTTGAGGAGGTGGAAGGTGGTGGTAGCTGCGAGGTAGCTCGTATTCTCGTATTGGAGCTGAGCTAGACCTCCGCCGCCAAGGCGACTTTTTGAGAGCTTCTTCGGAAAACTCTCCAGTGCAGTTGAAGGTTCCGAAAGTATTCCACCACAATATCCACCACCACAACATCACAATGGCCAAAGACAAGAGCGAATCCGAAAAGCGCGAGCGCAAGGAGTTGAAGAAGGAGAAGCGCAAGAGAGACGACGGCGACGAGCAAACACCAAAGAAGGACAAGAAGGAAAAGAAGAGAAAGACATCAGAGGATGACACCGCAATGGACGTCGACGGCGCATCGCTAGTCCAAGTCGAAGACGGCGACGACAAGAAGACTGTTCTTGCAATCCCTCTCGCGGCATTGGTGCCTTTCGCAAACCCATTAGCCGACGACAAGAGCCAGAAGAAAGTTCTCAAGAGCGTGAAGAAGGGTACGTCTGAGCTGAAAAGGAAATGCACGAACAATCTCGCACACCACAACTAACACATTTTCCGACAGCCGCCAAAGCCAAAGCCCTCAAACGCGGCGTAAAAGAATGCGTCAAATCCATCCGCAAATCCCCTCCCTCGACCCCCGCCAGCCTGGCCTCCTCCGCCCTCCCAAACGGCATCGTGATTCTCGCCGCCGACATCTCGCCCATGGACGTCATCAGCCACATCCCCGTACTATGCGAGGATCACGGCATTCCATACATCTACGTTCCCTCGCGCGCGGAGTTGGGAGCGGCGGGATCGACGAAGAGGCCGACGAGTGTGGTTATGTTGACGCCGGCGGTGGGGAAGAAGGGTGAAGGCGCGGAGGAGTGGGCGGAGGCGTACAAGGAGCTGGCGAAGTTGGCTGCGAAGTTGGGACAGCATGTCAAGGTTTAGAAAGGAGAGGATATGGGTCGGGGCAACGGCGTCCTTTTTTTCCCCTTTTGCTCCGAATACGATACGATATGGGTACTGCACGGCGTTGAACAGTGTACTGTGTCAAATACGGAATTTCTGTACAAGTGGACAGATTCAACGCGCCGATACGATTTGAATACCCGTGTACATGTACATGGCGGCGTCGGCTTGTCCAAGTCACATCAAGACGAAACTGAGATCAAGAGAGCGGTCAGAGTGGCTTGGGAAATCTCTCAGTGGGTCTATACATTATGTGAAAGCACTATCTATTTGGTCGTGGTCGTCATCAAATTGATACCGCAAACTCAGCATTCCCCTCAAGACACCATTTCACTTCCACTCCCTCAAGCAATTGACGCACCACCAGCAGCGGAAGTCGAACCAGCACGCTGGTGATTCTTCTCCACTCGCAACTTCTCCAAATAAGTCTTCATCTGCTCTCCTCTCCCTCTCCCGGCATCCACCTCGTCCACCTGCGCTAACGCCTTCTTCGTCAAACTCCTAAGCACCTTCCTCGTATACGAAAAGCTGCCCGCACGATCCATGTACGCCACCGCGTACTTTTTTACTTCATCGTCTGTCGTCTTTTGCTTCAAAATGTTGATAAGTACCAAGTTTCCAGGATCCGCGCGAATTGCGTGGATGATGGGGAAGCTGAATTTGCCTTCTGTCAGGTCTTCGCACAGACCTTTGTTCTGCGTGTAAATCGTGTCGCTGAGATTCTTGTAGTCGTCGAGAATCTGGAACAGCAGGCCGATGGTATTGACCAAGGGAACGTAGTCGTTGCGCTGGGCAGGGTCCGGGTGTGCATTGTGAGAGGGCGACGCTGCGCACATGAGTTTGATGGCGAGGCGAAAGAGGCCGCCAGTTTTGTTGCCGACCATTTCGAGATAGTCGTCTTCGCTGGGGCAAGTGAGCGTGTCGCGCCAGAAGAGGTCCATGCCCTGACCGCGGTGGAGGTTGACGAGTTCTTCGGTGTAGATTTGGATGACGGCAGGGTTGTTGAGAACGGCGAGTTCTTTGAGTGCGCAGAAATAGACGTAGTTGGCGCTGTTGATGGTTTGTGCGGTGCCAAAGACGTTGTGGGCAACGGGTATGCCTCGACGGAGCTGGCTGTTGTCTTCGACGTCGTCGATGAGGAGAGACGCGGTGTGGAGCATCGCTACCACTCGTCTGATGACATTAAGAGCTTCTTCTGGTACATCCAGCCATGCGTTGAAGGCCGCGATGAGTTGCGAGCGAATGTCCTTCCCTGGATGTGACTCCAAATAGTTGAACGGGCCTTTCAATATAATTTCCTTCTCCGGAGACCAATTCAAGCTGCCTCCACGGACAAGGTCATCTCGCGGCGGCTGCGAGGCCTTGTCGATGTGCGAGAAATCCATTTCACTCAGATCCCAGGTGGGTGAAGATGGGGCCTGCTCCTTTCGTTTGTGCTGTGGCTCCTGAGATCTTTTTCCAGTCATCCACTCCCGCTCCCCAACTTCTTCGCGAGTCCGCAGCTCTTCTGACACTGGGCCCAGGATTTTCTTCGCAGGCGTCACCTTTGGACTGTCGACAATGATGCTATTCCTGGATGATCTCCGTATTGGTATGTGAACCGATGCAGGCGCCGAGGCGGTGGAAGCACTTCTGCTGTGGTTGGCGTGTTCGTTGGTCGTAAACGAGTGCTTGGTTTGCGCTGAGTTCAAGGAAACCTCGGAAGCCGCGGAAGCAGTTCGACTGTGACTGATGGAATCGCTGCTGGTCGTAGAGGAGTGCTGCATAATCGCATCGATGGATCGCTGTTGTTTCAACGTAGCCCCATGTCGTCTGGGTTGAAACACTACCCCACTCGCAGGCAATGCGGGCAGTAACGAGTAGGTAGGCCTGTTTCTGCTGACAGCTCTGTGGAGCGGGCGACTCGCTGATTCGGGATGGATCTCGGTCGGTTCTGTCGTTGATCGTGCGTGAGATCTGGCCGCGTGATGTTTGATGTTCAAGCTTCGAGGAAGAACCGCCAATTCAGCCATTTGGTGTGTCAGCTCGTCCCAAGGAAAAACAGTCGTCTCGGATCGCGCGACCCCCAGGTGTTTTATGCGAGGGCGCCATACTGATCGTCCTCCTCCTGAGCAGCCCGTTGCCACGAGTCATGGAAGTCGATGGTCGCAGCGCAATGTGCGGCAGGCGGATACTCTGTTCGCGATCGTCGTCGATTGAACCCTTGAGAGCTGTCAATAATGGCGCTGATCAGTAGTTGCTGTCGGCTCCGGAACCGCGAAGGGCCCACTCTCTTCCGACCTCAGCTAAACTCTGCGCACGTGTTCGGGCGTTCATTCACAGATTCGCCTCCGTGATATCCTCTTCGTCGTGCATAAGAATCGTACCACGGTCTACAGACAACAGAGGCGTCTGGCCATGGCGAGGTTAGGGGACCATCGAGACGCCAGCCCGTGCCCACGAGAGACGACTTGCCAAAGCGATCCGCAACGGTGGCGATAGACCGTGCATCTGGAAGTTCTGGACATCATACTCGAACGTGGTCCCTTCACCTGTTCGCCACGGTCGACCATGGCATGAATATCACACCTCTATGATGGCCATCTTGGCACTACTGTCCTCGTTCGCGAGTGTTCCCTTCCGGCCCAGAGAAGCGTGCACGTACGTACGCTGGCCAGACAGAACGAGATGGTGTACAGCTAAGTTAGCAGCAGTACGCTTGAAAAGGACACGTAGGGAGACGGCTAGGTATTGCATTGTCTGTGTAAAGTACATTGGCAGGGCCGGCCGAAGCGGTCACATCGCTTAGAAATCCTCGCCATTGATAAACCTGTAAAAGCCCTCGTTGTTCGGTTCGCGGCCCAAGTAGTTCCTCAACAGCTGCGCGGGATCTCTCGAACCACCAGGCTGCAAGACTTGCGTGCGGTACCGCATGCCCTCGTCGCTATTGAATGGATCGGCCGCGAACTTGGTAAGGAACACGTCCTGCGCGTACGCATGGCACCACAGATAGGTGTAAAGGCTGCTGCCGTAGCCGTTGACGACGAAGGTGTTGCTGAGTAGGCTCCAGCCCCACCTGAATCCCTGCCCGAGATCGGAAGGTTCCCCGAGCTCGGTGAGGTTGCGATAGAGGGTGTTGTAGCGGGCAACGTAGTCGGTGGAATTGATCTCGTCGAAGCTGGTGACTTGGAAGAGCTCCTGATCATTGATGGAGTCGGCCACCAGGCGCATAGTGTCGAGACCTCTCATAATATGGGTGGACTGGACGACATCGGCGATCGTGTCGTCGGGAAGAGTCGCAGGTGGGAGAGCAGTATCCGGGTCTGATTGTCCCTTCTCCATGCTTCGGCGGCCTGCGGCAATAAAGACGACCTAACAGCGAAGAATGAATAAATCAGTAAAGGATCAGACACGATCAAGCACTAGTTCAAAAGCTTTCCGGACATGCCAGTACAGCTCTTCGCCTCTTTGCCACTCACCAATGCTTAGAGATGCGTTTGATCGCCGCGGGCACCCGGCTGTAATTCTCCAGGAACCGACTGAGAAATTCAATATAATCAGTCTAAGAGCAAGGATTTAGAGGTCAGCTGTAGCTCATAGATAGGGCGTTGAGGCGATATGGAAAACCAGGAGCTGGCGGTGAGACTATCTCAGACCACGCCGCAGGCATTGTACCCTTAGGAGTACTTACCGGTACACCGGCGGTGCCGTGCGTCTGTATGTAGTTGGTGATTCCCAGTAGATCATGCATACTGTGCCCCTAATGGCAAAGGGTGTGAAGGTCAGCTTCATAGTTTGGACAAGGGAAAGTCAACACAGGCTCAAGACCTGACGCCAGTGAGGAGAGCGACAGGCCTTTACCCTTCCGTGGACTCACGAGCTCGTGCATGATGGTCTTCAATTCGGAGTATTGTAGCAAGGATGGCTTCGATTCCTCGTCGTCAGACTTGATGAAGTTTGTGACAACACGGACAGACGGGTAATTCAGGGTGCCATCGGGTTTGCGTTACCCCTGAATGAACATGTTTTCAAATGCGCCTGAAAAAGCACAAGCATTAGCGATATCGAAAGAAAAAGAAGTCGAACACCTGGCATAGCCCGAGACAACCTCGAGTCATACTGCAGGATTTACACGAGCCGAGGACTTACTGTCGCCGTCTTTGTAGGGCGGCCGGTAGAAAATGTCAAGGTAGAGGTAACCGCGAAGCCTGGATCGGTGATGTTCGCAGTGGTGCAACTGGGATTTGTGTCGTCGTCCCACACTGCGTACATCATGACGGTCGGGTCGTACACGAGATCGCTGCCATTCTTGGGACAGCTCATCGGCGTCTGTTCCTTCGCTTCGGTCGAACCGCAACCCGTAGATCGTCCCATAGAAGCCAAGGATAGCGGGGATGGTATAATTGATTGGAAAGTACTCTTTGAGTCGATCCGCATCGACCTGATAGGCGCTTTCCTTCTCCAGTGCCGGGTAGTTGAAAATGTCCCATTGGTAGGCGACATCCTTCTCCAGTGCCGGGTAGTTGAAAATGTCCCATTGGTAGGCGACATCCTTCTCCAGTGCCGGGTAGTTGAAAATGTCCCATTGGTAGGCGACATCCTTCTCGCCCACCAGGCTAACAGCAGTCGTGTCTTTCTCCTTCAATTGAGCAATGTCTGCCACATCACTCTCTGCGCGAGTAGCAGTATGAGTACGTAGGTCTTCTAGGAACGCATTCACAGTTGTATAATTCCTGGCAATGTTGCCGGCAAGGCTGCGTATGATCCTGGATTAGTACTCGGTCGATCTTACATACGGAGAGCAGACGTACCGCTAGTCCGCGAATGATTTGGAGCCAAAAAGTTGCGCAATCTCCAATTCCAGCGTGAGGTAATCTCTCAGGAGAGGTTCGTTCTCCGGTGCAAGCCGTGCCCGTGCGAGAAACACTGTGTACCGCGTTGTTGCGTTCACAGCCTTGTTCATGACCTGCGAATAGATTGCATAAGCGCCGGCGTTGACTGACGGCTTTCCGGCGTGATCGCCCGTGGCATTTGCCTTGTCCAGAGTCTGGAGGACGTCCGCAGGCACACCCTCAAGCTCTTCGGTTGTGAAGTATACAATCGCCGGACTGTCGGCGTTAGCGTAGAATTTGCCCACAACGTCACTGGCGCGGTCATTCAATTCCTTGAGTTTATCGCGCTGGGCGGCTGGAAGTGACAGGCCAGAGTTGGCAAATCCGGACCAGAGATATCCTAGAATGATTTGATCCTCTTCACTGAGGTCCGTGTCGTTTGAATTCGCTTGATAGACCGCGTCGACCAGTTTGAAAAAAGCCTCGTTGGTGTATGTGTTGAGTTTCAGACTCAACACGTTTGCCGAAAGCTCACCCACGGCATTATTGACGTCTTGCTTGGGAGAAGTATCGTAAGCGTAGGCAGTAAAGGCAAGCGCTGTATCTAAAGGTCAAGCTTGGACGGTTAGCAAAGCATCGGATACATTCGAGATTGATAAGGGAGCTGGGAAGGTATGCTGATACTCACTGGCATTGTCGTTCTGCATGTACGGTAGGACTACATTGTCGAATGTGGCGTTGTCCACGGACACGCTGTCCAGAATGACTTGCACGGTGGCCCGCTCGCTTGCATTGTACGTGATCCAGATTTGCTGAAGGGATTCAATTGTGTCATTGAAGACATAAGGACCCTGTGGAGGCTTCTGAAGCCCAGAAGGCAGGGTTTTGACGTCTCGGCGAGTCTGAACCTGGAGCGAGGCAGGCCAACACCGTTAATCAATTGCCACAACGTAGAGAACAGGAAGAGTGCCGTGGCCATGGCTGCAGGGTGAGCCATCGTTGCGGAAAGAAACTGGAGAAGTATGAATGCACATCTTCTCTAATGATGAGTCTCCACCATTGGAATCTCACTGTTCCTCTCTCGAGGCCCTGTAAACCTTAATGATATCATCTCGTGTTGTTCCTGGCGTACCGCCCACTAAATTTTGACAGGGTGTGCAAGGGTCTGTGTCGTTTGTCAGACTCAATAAAAAAGCATAAGCGTCTGGCATCGGGCCAACGCCCAGGAGCTTGCGAGAGCATTCCGTATGAAGTTATCCCGATACTCTAGGTGAAGTGCAGCTTCCATCGTGCGCTCGTTGTCTAAGCCAGGATACCTGTAGAGCCCCGTTGGTGAAGTGCTGAAGACGTTGTGGGTTGACGATCGATCTCAGAGTCCAGGCTCCTGGCTCCTCGTTCACGCCGAGCCAGCGACTCTTCTTCTCATCCGCCGAAAATGCATAACGCGAGCGCTTCCAAATCCCAACACCCTTGTAGTAGAAGATGAAAGGGATCGCACAACATGCCAAGGCGATGAGTGCCAACAACGTGCTGGCCCAATGTTCGCCCAGGCGATTGCACATTTGAACCATGAATAGTGCCACAGTCGCTGCCCAGAATGATCGCAAACTCCTCTTCGCTGCGAGCGCCGATGCCGCTTGGTGTTGTTAAGAGTCCACGAGGTAACAGCTGTCGTACAGGAAGATGAACCCGAATCCGACAGCCCAACCTCCCAGAGCAGGACCGGACCAGTGCAGATGCGGGTACAAAGTCCAAGCGAAGATGAACAGCCCGATCGGTATGAAAAGCAGGAGAACATCATCGGAATGAGCCTCGCTTCCGGCGGTGGCTTGCCTTGATGTCGGTCCACGAGTGCCATGTAGTGCTTGTTTACCAGTGGGGCGCAAGCGGCGCTTATTAGTACTCCTACGGCGACCGGGATGAACATCAAGCCCGTGGTGGAAGCGAAGTAACCTCTCCCTTCTTGGTATACAACTGGGTATGCAATGAAGAACACTAGAGTGTAAGGAGTGTAGAGGTTAGCCATAGTCAGATAAAAGGCCTGAAGGGCTCAATGGTGAGGTACTGAACCGGACGAAGACACCGATCTCACGTCAAGCTGCAGCCCTTGTACTCTGAGGAAGATGACAGCGAGGAGTAACGTGCTGATGTAGATTTTCTGACGGCCAAGGCTGAAACAGAAGGGCGGAAAGGTCAGCAATGACTCGGACGCGAAAGGCGCGAGAGCAGACCGAGACCTGCTGGCGTAGCCCGAGAGCTCGTCTCGGACCGCTGCAGGGCTTCTCCCCTTTAGATTACTTACATTTCCGAGAGAGATGCGAAGGCCATGGGTCCAATGCCGAAGCCAACAACGAAGAGCGAGATGGAGCAGAGAAACCTCCTCAATAAATCCAAAGGCGTTTGCTGGCGATGCTACGTCGGCCGTGATGACTGCACTGTTGAATGCCACGGCGAAGCAAGTGATCGCGACCACCAAAGTGCACCAACACTTGTAAAGTTTCGAAAAGTTTTTCGGGTTCGAAGGATCGTTGATTTCAAAGGTGACAAGATTCGTAACGCTCGATTCGGCCAGTCTTGTTGGTTTGGATGGGTTGAAGACCTCCGGGTACTTCAGTGGTGTATGCTTCCATACGTGCCTCAAAGTGTTCGATACGGTAGATTGAGGAAACCGGCATCATCTTGGATGTTTCCATGGTTGGTACGGATTGCGTCTGTCTTCTCTTGTGCGATCAATGTTGTTCTGCCGATGCTCTCCGAGGAGAGTTCTCCCTTTTCTGGCGGTATGGAGGAGGCCATCTTGCTATATAGCTGATGGGAATACGATATGGAGTTGCGGCGTACGTGGAACATGGAAGCACCTACCTTTGACTGGGAGTATTGCGCCAGCTCCAAAACTGTGAATTGCAGTCGACGATGTCCGCATTCTTGCTGCTGGCGCTCCGCAACATTGTGAAGAAAAAATTCCAATTGTTGTCACACATCTGCATGTCCGAGAGTGCTCCGAGCGAAACCCCTGCAAAAGTGAAGTAATGCGATAGAATAAATCTCTTGCTCAATCCATGCGTTCGGCTCATCGTGTACGAACTCCGCGATACTCGAAGCCCGGAGTTCGACTGGACACACCGTAGGAGCGAGCATGATATAATGTCTGTACTGCTGTGTCAATATGTTGGGTGGAGTCGAGTCCAGCTGCGGTGTATTGGCAGGAATGGCGAACGAAGACAGGCTACCTGCCAGGAATAAGCGATTCCTTCCTCCAGCTCGTTGCTGCCGCTGTCTCCCAGACCTTTGATCTTTTCCTCGGTGACCGCAGACGATTCGTTGTGATGGCCGTGGTGATGTGAGATGAAAACGACGAAGCGTGGGAGAGCAAACTGTTTGTGGTTCTTGCCTCAGGCATCATGACTAAGCAGTCGCGCCTTCCACACGTGCGGTAGGTAACGCTCGACTGGTCACGCTCTTGTCCAAATGTACACAGCTCCGGTTTCGTTGCCACACTGCTTCTTCAATCTTCAGATGTTCCATGCCGCTGATGCGCTCCCAGGCCTGACGTTGCCAGCGTTGCAGCGCGCAGAGCGTTTGCAAACAAAGCCCTCACACGACCGTCTTCAAGAGTCAACAAGCCTTGAATCGACGACCCTCCCGGGGTGGCCACAGCATGGCGGATATCTTGCGGTGCAATGCCGCTCGACGCCATGCTTGCTGTGCCTAGCATACTGTGAGCTGCCATTCGCAGCGCAACGGTATGGTTCAAGCCCAAGGAGATGGAACCCTCGACCAGTCCCTCCAAGATCAACGTGAAGAATGAGGGTGTGGATCCGCACAATACTGTACACACATCCATATTGGCGGGATCGACGTGGAAAGTCTGTCCCACGCATTGGAACAGCGTCTCGGTCAAGTGCACTAAAGCTTCGGGGACGTCTTTTCCAGGCCTTTCGATGACCGTCGCCGACTGGCGGGTCACAGCCGCCGCGTTTGGCATCGCCCGAATAACGATGCTGTCGGTGGGAGACTGCAAATGAGACTCGATGCCTGCCTTGCTCACTCCTGCCACAACACTGATGATCAATTTCCCGACCAGAGCCCTCTTCAGTCCAGGTTCGTCGAACAGCGGCCCAATCATCTGTGGTTGCACTGCAAGCAATACCACATCGGCTTCCGCGACTCCACGGATATTCTCGCCAGTGAAAATCGACACTTTCGTGGCTGCTTTGAATGATTCGATCTTGGACCGGATGGCGTCCGCAGCTTCATGACGCCGCACGCATGCCACATAACGTGTGAAGGGAAGTCTGAGGCTAGACTTTGCGTTCCACCCAAGTACTGGGAAGTGTTGCTCTGGTTTGTCCAACGAGGCCAAGACTCCCGACAAGATTGCTGTGCCGAGAGCGCCTTCAAAGTCCTGTCAGCATTGCACATGGAGAAGTATCTGGCCCTTTCACATTTTACTACTCACCACATCCCAATACAACCAGCGTACTGTCAGTCTCATCGTTGGGAATCGCAGATCTCGAGTCCCGCTTGAACGCCATTGTCGCCGATGAAGTGCGCTGAGTCCGTGATGGTAACAGCGATAAGTATCACATGTCGATTGTGGGAAGAATCTGGGCAGACTTCATTGAAAGCGGCCTCCATCAGCAGACTACCTTGTTAATTTTGAGCCATCCCGTCTACACAGTACTTCGACTGCGTGGAAAATGCTGCTAATGTTGGCGGGGATAAATCCAGACCAGGGCTGTCTCCCATCTATTGAGCATCGAGTTCATGAGTGCTCGCTGTCCACAATCAGGCCAGACTATCGAAACGTCTTCCGGAGTTAGGATTGGCCGTGTTCAAATCCCCGCAATCAAACGGACAAGGGCAAGGCTCAAGCCATGGTACTGTACACTGTCACATCCACGGATCCCAATGAACTCTTCGCCGATTGCAACGTCAAATCGTCGATCGACTAGTACACTGTACGAGGGTACAGGCTTCGACACCCGACAGGGATACTGGACGGACTCCGGCTCCAAAGATTCTCCGAGATAATGCAGCGTTGTGTACCGCACCGACTTCGTCACGGACTGCACTCACGGCATTCCGCGTCCACAAGGGACTACTGCCAGATAAGTGGTGCCGGGACTGCGATATCGTGACTCGCGAGATGCCTTGTCTGGGCTCTGTGGGCGCCGTCTTTCATGTTGCGTACTATCGTCGAAGCTCAGGCAGTTTCGACCCTCCCGAATGGATTCAACGAATTCCAGCGAAGATTCGCCAATCCGAAGGGCCATCAGACCCTGCGGAGCGCTGAAGTGCTTCTCCTACGAAGACACGACTCCGGTGATCGGTCGGGAGTACATTGATGTGAACATTGTGGATGACATACTCAATGCCCAAGATTCCAAAGAAGGACGCCTCCGCGATTTGGCATACACAAGTGAGCTTATAGTACGATACCCGGGCAAAGCCGATAGGCTAACCTCACGGATCAAGTTTCCTCAAGAGGGGTTGTGTTCTTCCGGAAACAAGACAATTTGACCAACGAGCTCCAGAAGGAATTCATACAGCGTTTGGGCCAGGCTGTGGGAAAACCAGCGCAATCTACCCTTCACATCCATCCAGTCTTGAATGACACCTCGGAACTAGGTGCAGGCGATCCACAGATCTCCCATATCAGTTCCGTCCAGAGGGAACAGTTTGTGAAGCAGCTGGCGGATAGGACAGATAAGCAAAAGTATCGTGCAGCTGAGTGGCACTCGGATGTCCAGTTCGAGCGTGTTCCACCTGATTATACTTCCTTACGCATCACCCAACTCCCGACCAACGGCGGCGATACTCTCTGGGCTTCCGGATACGAGATCTACGATCGCTTCTCCTCGGCATATCAAAAGTTCTTCGAGACTCTCACAGCGACTTTTAGTGGTGAGGGATACAACGACATGGCCGCTCGAGATCCGGATCATGTCAAGATTCATCGGGAAGCACGAGGAAATCCGCTCAACACGGCAATGACTTCAATCCATCCAGTCGTACGGACCAACCCTGTGACGGGATGGAAAAGCATCTTCGCCATCGGACCATTCCCCACGAGGATCAACGAACTGTCATCGCAAGAATCTCAGGAACTTTTGGCAAAGTTCATGAGGATGATTACCGAGAATCATGACTTGACTGTCCGCTTCAAGTGGAGGAATAAGAACGATATCGCTATCTGGGACAACAGGTGAGTTTGGCTCAAGCATCATTATTGACAACCAAGATCGGCTTACCTCAACGATAGATCCGTGTTTCACACACCGACATTCGACTACGACGGGCTGGGGGAGCGCTATGGAAACCGTGCAGTCGGGATTGGCGAGGAGCCGTACCTTGATCCAAAGAGCAAATCGAGGACCGAAGAACTCTACGGTGCTGGGTGAATGGACGGCTCTCTTTTAACGGTGACACGTAATGGAGGTAGACAAGTTTACTGGAAGGTCAAATACGAAATGCATTTCATCTTCGGACCTTCGATCGAACGTATTCCGGCTAGCACTGTCCTCCTCGCGGGCATCTGTTGCTCAAAACGGCGGTCAGCTTATCTCAATGTACCGTGTACAAACCGTCCTCCTCGCTTACCTGGCTTCATTCATAAGATGTCTATATACTTGACCGGTATGTTCAACTACAGGGTGACTGAGATGTTAAGACAAGGGATTTGTACGGCTTCGAAGGCGTGCAGGCAAGCGATGTGCCTTGCTATTTAAGCCGGCATGTCCACGTCCATGCACGGCTATCAACATGTCTAGCTAGCTACCTTGCCTGTTCAGCCATACAAGCCGGCATGCCAAAGATCTGTCCTTGTAAACATGCCGTCCTCCCAATGTACAAGTATGATAGTCCACGCAGGTAAGCCGTCCAACCAGCGTACATGTACGCCTGAGTTCACATGGCGCGTATCCATCCCGATGATCTTCCTTCTTCGTAGTCCGAGAAATGATCTGCATCTCTCCCATGTCGCACGACAATGCTACCGAGCGGAGATTCTTGTCACGCAGCTCTATACTGTATGAACATCACACTGAAATCCTCACTCTCCACCGTCGCTTCCAGTCGTCTTTCGCACGTTGTGAAATGCCCACCAAAACAGCCCTGCTGATACCACCATCACTCCAGCGAGACAGGCGTAGTAGATGACAAGATAAGGGTCTTTTGCAGCAGGACTCGTAGCCAACCCGAGAGCACTGCCCAGCGCCGCCGCCAGCTGCGACAGTGCTTGTATCATGCTCCTCGCCTCTTTTGGAGACCTCGAATAGGCATACTCGCTCGCTGTGATGAATCCCAGAATCTCCGCCACTGCGACAATGACATAGGTTGGTATCTGTACAAAAACGCTGATGTCGTTGGGTCCTCGGCTGCTATCGCAATTGCCTGGCCGATCGTAGCAGGGTCCTGAGATGTAGATCAGGTGCTGAGCGAGACAAGCATAGCCGATGGCCACTCCGCAGAGGCCAAAGGAGACTGTGACGCGTAGGGTGGCACTCAGAACGATCCCACGACGAGCAAGGAATTTGGTCGCCGCTTGTATGATGGGAGCCAAGATTATGCAGGAGATAGCAGCGAAGGTTGGAATAATATCGTTCGGAAGATTGGAGAGACGCATCTGCCCCGCTTGCGAGATGAGGTTGTTGTTCATCTGGTTGGTGCAGAGGTAGAACACAATGAACGATAGCCTGTGCGGTGTCAGCGCCGAGAATCATGGCGCTCCATCGAACCTGGAAGGGGAACAAGGCCTCACAATATGCGACAAGTATGTAGCGTCAAGCTGACTTCGTCAACGAGTCCATCTGTCCATTTCGGAGTGTGGCCGTGTCTAGAGATCTGGTAATCCGCCTTCGCTCGTTGTAGCTGGAATCCATTCCGTGCTGCACATACAAGGACTTTGGAGGCTGGCAGCAATATATTCTCTCCAGGGGTCAATTTGACTGCAAGAGCAGATTTGAGCAAGATCATTCGTAAGTAGTGCAGAGGATAGCTTACCGAGGCGGTTCGACGTAATCAGTAGAAGCGTCAATGCAGCAACGACGAACGCCGTTGCAAGAGCATAAGCAGTCCAAAATCCACGAGTTCTCTCTAAGAATGTTGAGGGAATGGTGGATAGACACGCAACGTTGATTACACTGTAACAATTTCAGCTCAAATCCTGGAAGCATGGGACTGTCGTCTTACCCATAGCAGATGCTGTAGATGAGTTGGAGAGTAAGGCCGTAATCGACCGTCTCCGCCGTGCCATTCCGCTCGCGAACAGTGTCATGTTCATCGCGACGCCGGTATTGATCTCCTGCATGCCATAGTGTGAGCATCGGATATCGTAAGCAAATAACCCGACCACAAACCAAGGAATGGAAAGTAGACTGCCCTGACACCGCCAGTCCCGGTCCCGATCAGCCCCATTGCCACTACGAGACCGATGAGGGACGTGTCCGTTTGTTCAAGTACGGACGGCAGAGACGCAACGACCAACAACAAGCAGCCGCAGGCACATAGACTGTTTGTACACCATATCAGTTAATGGACGCAGGCCGTTTGTCAGAGCGACGAGACTACTGACATGATGCTCAGAACCAAGACCTTGTATCTTCCAACATAAACATCTGCCACCACAGCAAGCGGAATTGTCACGAGCGCCGTGTAGACCGAGAACGCGTTGCTGATAGCTGTAGCAGTGGATTGGCCCAGGCCCAATGCTCCAGGTACATTTCCCACAGCAAGGTCGTTCTGCATGTAGTTTTCTGTATGGGGAGTTCAGAAATCAGCATCACTTGCTTTGTCCTTCGCCTTTCGTCAAATACACTCACGCCATGGCGTCGTCACCGCATAATAGGCAGCCCTCTCCAGACCACCAATCGCAATCACAGCTGCAATGGAGATGTCGAAGTCAGCGCTTGTTCCTGACGTCCAGGACCAAAGGCAAAAGCGTTTCTGTCACAGGTCTATGCCCAGACTGGAATCTGCTCACCAGCAATGGGAAAATTGAGACGATCAGCTTTGAGAGGAATGGTGGGTTCAATTGGAGGAACGATGTGGTCGCCATCTAGTGCTTGTTTCTCCGCTTCGTTACAAGCTTCTCTCTCGACGTTTGTGAGATCGAGCTGCCCCTTCGGCTGTTCCATCGAGAATGACCCAGCACGTCGGTCGCCTGAGGTTTGAGCGTGATGTGCCATGATGTTTCACGTGGAAGCGAGCGTGGACAGTGCGACGCCCTAACGACACACCCTAGCATGAGGTCGCCGTGCTTGCAATGCCCGGACTCCAGCCCTCCGAGCTCGATGGAGATGCGGACATGGAGCAGACTGCTTCAAGAGCCGTCATCTTGATACGAGGAGGTGCCGAACGTGGTCCCTCGCAAGTGTCGCGGCCAGCGCCCGACTGATGGCGTGGACAACGCGGAAAGGGAATGGTGGGAAAAGGGTCGAACGAGTGAAGGAAGTTCTACGAAGTTAGCTAAAACTATATACCAGGGATCGGCGGCCAATGATCCCGCTTTTTCAACGACGCTGACCCAATCAAAATCGACGCTCGCCCCCACTAGCTTGGTGCCTAGGGTGGTTTGGGTTTTCTCCCCTACCTTAACCTCACCACAGGGCATCAATCAATTCATCATCCTCTCGTATTTATCTACGACGCTTCTTCCTCGGGCGCGTATGTCTGCAGCAAGGTCGCTTGGTTCAGTTCATGTCCCGTCGTCGCCGGATACATCGCTGGGCGATCCGTGCTCACGAATTCCGGAAGACAGGCCAGGCTCGCGTGACGAGAGGGTTTGCCAAAATAGATGATGGAAAATCGTTCCGGCACTTCTCCGCAGTTGTGCCTGGCCGGTTTGATCACGCGATGGTACGCAGCGTGCAACTGCCCATTGCTCCATCTCTCCATCGCATCGCCGAGATTTACAAGCACCGCCGGGACAGGGGCGTCGACCGGAACAAAGCGCTGCGATTCGTGGTCCTCGATTTCTAGGCCGCCCACGGCGTCTTGCCACAGCAGTGTCACCGAACCCGAATCGGTGTGCTCGCAAATGCGACTTGTGCCGCAGTCCACGCCCAAGGCAGTAGCGTCCACCGATGGATAGTGTGCCAGTCGTGCCTCGCTCTCGTTGACGCCATGAGCATCCAGGAAAGCTCGGCTGGGGGCACCCAAGCTTCCTGCCACAGCCTCGAGAATTCGGTGGTGCAACCCATGCGCCCGGTCGAAATGTCTCTCGAGCGTGGCTCGAAAGTCCGGAACAAGATCCTCGGCTGGCCATGTATTGGGATACAGTCGATCGCCACTGGAGCCCCAGTCGAATGTCTCCTTCAGGTCTTTCAGTCGTCGTCCACTTCGTGCAAGCTTCTCGCGGTCACGACTGAGACTGGAAGTGATTTCTTGTCCAACGAAGCTGTAGCCTCTATGGGGATTCGGCACAAGAGGGTGAGGTGCTGACATCTTCTCTGCATGCGTCAAAGAGAAGAATCGGCGACTGTGTTCGAACAGACTGTCAAGATCTTCAGCGCTGATGCCATAGTTGACGAGGCTGACGAAACCCCAACGATGCAAAACTTCTCGAAGTTCCTTGCAAAATTCAGCGCGCTGTTGATCCGTTCCGTCCGTGTAAGCTGAAAAGTCCAGTTGAGGGAGTGACATCTTTGTTGTGATCATCGAGTGGATTCATTAGCTGTACTGATTGGGGGCAGGAAAGACCGAATACATCGTCGGGTGCCTGCGAACCCTCTGTCGATGTATACGCTTCCACCATCCGAGAATATCCCCTGAAGAAAGGTTCCATCCAACATCAAACATCGACTACGCTCTTGCGCTGCTACGTTGACCAGGGACCCGGAACGCACGCTACCGAAGCAGTGGCAGTTGCGTTGCACTACGAAGTACTGTGACTCTGTGAGCTTGCGCGGACTAGGGTCCCTCGGCCGCATGGCAGGGATATCGATTACAGCGGAGCTGGCAACTCTAGCAGGCGGTCACTGGCACCCAATAGCCATACGGAGGCAATATAACGCTATCGTGGTATCTTGATCGCCCAAGCTGAACTTTCAGAAAGATACCGGTCCGGCGTCGGGCCTCGCACTACCCGAGGCACGACCAGAGGCATTCGATGCTTTGTTGGTTCTAGCTCGCATTTCCATTGCAGAGGCCTCCAGTGGTTCTGTTGTCGCACTGTTCGACCACGCAGACATCTCGGACCGCTTGACATTCAACGCATGATACCTGGTACAGCTGCAGTCCCGCAATCCTGCGCTGGTCTGTAACGAGAGGCTGCAAACTGGCTCTTTTCCAGTATCACGACATCTCCGTCAGTCGTCCATCGGCCTCACCTTCATCTTTGACCATCGGAATGGATCAATCGCGGGACCAGATCACGCCGGAACATCTCCACCAGATATGGAAGTGGAACGCTTCTGCTGCATCGCCCGTGCTTGGACTGGTACACGATCTTGTAGCAGACCTGGCCATACGCCAGCCATCGGCAGCAGCAGTCGATGCCTGGGACGGCCCTCTTACGTATGCTGATCTCAACGATCTGGCAGACAAACTTGCTGGACACTTGACGACCCTCGGGGTGACAGTCGGCTCTGTTGTTCCCATCTACTTGCGGAAGAGCAAGTGGAGTCCGGTGGCCATGCTCGGAATTATCAAATGCGGAGCCGCTGCCGTAGCTCTCGATGTTGACTATCCAGGATCCAGGGTACGGGACATACTGCGTCAGATCAAAGCCAAGGTCGTGGTGACGTCCCCGGATTTGCTGTTGAAGCTAGGGTCACTCCTGCATTCCGCCGTGGAGCTCGTCTCACTCGAGGAATCTGCTATTCGGCGCTGGTCCGGCCCAGTGTCACCCATCCTGGTCACGCCTCATGATCTCGTTTACATAACGTTCACATCCGGATCCGGAGGATCTCCAAAGGGAGCGATGATCACACATACCAATGTCAGAAGCGCCATCTACCATCAAAGCCGGCTACTTGGCTTTGACAGCAATGTGCGCGTACTTGATTTCGCGCCGTACTCATTCGATGTGGCATGGAGTAATTTCATGCACACTCTTTGCAACGGGGGATGTCTCTGTTTGGCAAAGGAGGATGCCATGTACGAGGACCTTCGTGCAGTAATCGCCTCCTATCGCTGCACTTTGCTCAACATTACACCTACACTTCTACGTACGCTGCAGCCCGGCCTGTCTTCTCTCGAGACGATCCTGCTCAGCGGCGAGATGCCTTATGCCGAGAACATCGCGGAGTGGGCGACTCGAGTACGCCTCTTGAATACATATGGGCCAGCCGAGTGTACCTTCAAGTCTGCATTCTCGCTGCTTGACTCGCAGCAAACGGAACGGCCCTCCGTCGGCATTGGTGTCGGTATGGCAACATGGCTGGTCGACCCCAATGATCATACGAGGCTTGTTCCAGTGGGTTCAGAGGGAGAGCTACTGCTCGAAGGTCCGCTTGTTGGCCAAGGCTACATCGATGATCCAACGAGGACTGCCGCTTCATTCATCAATGCTCCACCTTGGCTGTTAGCCGGCCATGCGCAGAGCGGAGGTCGGCAAGGCCGGCTGTACAAGACCGGCGATCTTATGAAATATACAGCCGATGGTCGTCTTGTATTCGTGGGTCGCAAAGACTCATTGCAACTCAAAATACGAGGTCAAAGGGTTGAGATTCTTGACGTCGAGCACAACGCCCGGCTTCTGGTTTCTCATGGAATCTGCCTCGTCGTCGATCTTATCCGGCCACGGAACTCCGACTCTGTGTTCCTGGCATTGATCATTCAGACTGATGGCCATCATCTGGCTCACTTGGCATCTGTCGCGGACTCCCTTACTAAACAGTTGCCCGATGCCGTTCCATCTTTCATGGTACCAAACATTTACCTTCCAATCGACAAGTTTCCTGTCGGGAGGACTGGGAAGACAGATCGACGAGCACTGCGAGAGAAGATTTCCCGAATGACTTTGCCCGACTTGCTGGAAGCTCAGGCAACGATACTGATCCGTTCTGGCCCAGTTGATGCTACGGATCATGTGGAGAAGCGACTCCAATTCATTTGGGAGAAGGTTCTTGGCTTGCCTCCAAGCTTCATAAGTCCCAGTGACAATTTTATGCGCCTAGGCGGTGACTCCCTTAAAGCAATTCGCGTTGTCTCAGCAGCTCGAGACCAAGGGCTGGGAGTTACTTTCGCCGATGTTTTCCATTCAAGCTCTCTACGAGATCTAGCCCGCAAGGCTAGCAACTCTAATTTGGCCACAGCAAGCTCGACCGATCCAATCTTCGTTCAACCCTTTTCACTGTTGGCTCACGACACCGATCTTCAAGCCATACTAGAAGACGCTGCACAAATGTGTGGCATCAAGGCCTCTGATATTGAAGACATTCTACCGGCGACGCCGATACAACAAGGGTTGATGGCGATGACCTCCCTCGATGGTGATAAGAACGTCCTCACGACGACCTATATGCTGCCCGTGGATACGGACATGGAAAGATTCCGCTCTGCTTGGCTTCAGGTTGTTCGAGAAGCCTCCATCCTTCGAACTTTGATTGTGAACTTGCCGGGTCCAGGCCTCGTTCAAGTCGCTGTCAGGCATCCTGCTGCATGGCTGGAAAATCTGGAGCCCGAGGACAGACCTCCAGCCCAAGCATCTATGGGTCTGGGGACCCCGCTCTCAAGGCTTTCCCTCACGCTCAGTCGAAACGGAGCTTACGAGGCACGACTTCAGCTGCACCATGCCATATTCGACGGCTGGAGCAGATCCCTTATTCTTCGTGCTGTCCAGAGAGCCTACGACCAAGACGCCGAGTCACTACAGCTTGCGTCCTTCCAGCCGTTTGTCAAGCACGTACTGGAGCAAGTGTCTCAACCACACACAAGGACTTACTGGCATCAGCAGCTGTCTGGTTCCAGCCATACTCCGTTCCCTATCAAGCCAGAGACTCCCGGCCAGAAGCTAGCCATTCAGCATCAGATCACCGGCCTCACATGGACCAGCACGCCCACGACAATATCGTCTACACTGCATGCGGCAATAGCTATGATATTATGCATGTATACCAACTCCCGAGACGTCATCTTTGGGTCAACTCTCAGTGGCAGACAGACACCTATCCCACTGATCGAGCATATAGCGGCACCGACTATGGCTACTGTCCCGGTGCGGGTCAAGGTAGACATGGACAGCACATTTGAATATTTCCAAAGCTGCGTGCATCAGCAACTTGTTGATATGCATGGCTATGAACAGTTCGGCCTGCAGAACATTCTCCAGGCCATGAACGACAGCGACATCGACGAAGCCGGCTTGTTCCAGCTCTTGCTTGTTGTCCAACAAGATGTCGGTGATGTGACGGGCCATGCAGATGGGCTTTTCACAAGCAGCACGGACTTTGGGAGCACGCCCCGAGCTTTGGGTATCTTCAACCCTTACAGTATGGCGATAGTCTGTCACTTGGCAGACCCGCGAATAATTCTGGATGTCAACTTTGATTCAAACAGCCTGAGTATGGTGGAATGCCAACGATTTCTAAGCCAGCTTGAGCATATTGTGCGGCAACTATGCTCTGAGTCAGATCATAACAAGCAACTACGGGATCTTCCAACATCGACCGGAGATCTTCATCAGATTTGCGAATGGAACAGCCACTCGATCCCTCAAGTGGATCAATCAGTGGTGGACTTGATCGAGGGACAGGTCCTTCGGCGGCCAGACCAAACTGCTATCGATGCTTGGGACAGGCGCTTGACTTTCAATCAGCTTTGGCATCTGACAACACACCTGGCCACGAAGCTTGTACTACAAGAAGTCGCCCAGGAGGACGTTGTATTGATCTGCCTCGAAAAGTCTTCCTGGATGCCCGTGTCGATGCTGGCGGTGATGCGCATTGGAGCCATCGCGGTCCCGCTATCGGCTTCCGTCTCTGCTGAGCGCCTTCACAGTATCGTAGGCCTTGTTGAGCCTGCCCTGATCATGACCTCGAGATCATTGCAGGAGACCGGAGTCTTTTCTGGTCTAAATTCAGCGTTGATCGTCGACAGCACGCCGGACCTGGATTCAGGACCCTGCAGCAAGTCTCTCGAACAGTGCGCCGGGACCCAAGCACTATCCAGTCCAGCTGCCATTATCTTCACCTCTGGGACAACAGGGGCCGCAAAAGGAATTTTATGGAGCCATCTCGCATTAGCAAGCAATGTACACGCAGCCGCGGACGCCTTTGGTCTTGACAGAGACAGCAGAGTGTTTCAATTTGCTGGCTACGACTTTGACGTCAGCATTGTTGAGTCGCTTACGGCTTTGTCTGTTGGAGGCTGTACATGTATTCCATGCGAGATAGACTGCATGGACGACCTTGCTGGCGCCATCAGTCGGGCCAGGGGGAACTGGATCTGCCTCACCCCCTCAGTGGCGGCGATACTGGATCCGAAGTCTTCGCCTTCTCTACGTACTCTTGTCTTTGCGGGCGAGCAACTGAAGCGCTCAACAGCTAGTGCTTGGATCGAAGCCGGAATCTCTGTCATTAATTGGTACGGTCCAGCAGAGGCATCTGTTGCCACGTCCTGCAGATTGACGGAGGTCCATTGGCCAACAGGACTCGTTGGTCAAAGCAGATCTGCTAGGACTTGGATCCTGAATCCTTTCAACCGTGACAGTCTTGCTGCGATAGGTACAATAGGAGAGCTTTGTATTGAGTCTCCTGTTGTATCAGATGGCTACATTGGCGCTGAGAGCAGGGGAGCATTTCAAAGCGCCGAGTCAATCAAGCAAGCTGTAGCAACAATCTCGACCAAGTTATGTCCGGTCTTCAGAACCGGCGACTACGCCAAATATGCCACCGATGGACGCATCATCTTACTCGGGCGCGATGAAGGCTCATGGGTTAAGCTACATGGCAAACGCGTGCAGCTGGATGCAATCGAAGAAGCTGCACAGTCATTTCTGGGCCGCGAAAGGAGATTTAACTTTGTTGCCGAAATCGTCGCCCTCCACGAGACCGAAAAAGACACTCTCATACTCTTCGTTGCTTCTCCATTTCAACGCAGATCGAGCGGGAAAACCAGCAGCACAGCTCTTCATGGCGGGCTGCCGTTCCCAGTCGATGGAATGATTAAACATCTCGCGAATCACTTACCACGACATATGCTTCCAAGCTACATCATCCCCGTAGATGCAATACCTACTGGACCAACGGGTAAAGTTGACAGGGCACGTATTCGTCGCCACGGCGAAAGCTTGCGGCAATCGCAACTGGTATCGGCGCACGCTCCACAAGATGCGGGAGAACGGCCTTGCTCCACCACCGAGCTGGTTCTGCAGCGCCTTTGGACATCCATTCTGCCAGTCTCTTCCGAATTACTTTACGCCAACTCCCATTTCTTCCGCCTAGGAGCAGACTCCATCACCGCCATGCGATTGTCGTCACTGATTCGCGGCGAGGGTCTCGTTCTCACCACCAAACAGATCTTCGAGCATCCGATCCTACGGAACATGGCCGCTGCCGTATCCACTGCCGACGAAGATGCGAGGTCTGTCTCGGCTCCGTTCTCACTACTTGGCCCCAGAGTCAGCACATCGGAGGCATGCGCGGCTGCAGCTCGCTTGTGCGATGTTCCCGCAGATACGATCGTCAACATCTACCCTTGTACTCCGATGCAATCTGGTCTGCTCGCAATAACTGCACGCAATCCTGGCCAGTACACTTCCCGAAGCGTGTTGCCGCTCCAGAGTGACATCGACGCAGATCGGGTCAAGCGGGCGTGGCTGGCCACGGTGAAAGATCTACCAATACTGAGGACCCGTATTGTCGACCTGCCCAATTTGGGACTTGTGCAAGTCGTCGTTGCTGAGCTCCCAGTGAAGTCCAGCACAGATGTGTCCTCGTACCTGCTCCAGGATGACAAGCGACCCATGACACTTGGCACCGAGCTATGCCGTGCCTCTATCGTCGACCGAGCGGCGTTTGCACTCACAATACACCATAGCATATACGATGGCAAATTATTGTCCATGATCCTGCAGAAGCTGGAAGCCAAGTACCTGGAGAAGGCCGATGTTCACACGACCCCGTTCGAGAATTTCGTCGAGCACATCTCGCGGATCAGCCCGGAACAGAAACGCAATTTCTGGAATGATCAGCTTATGCGAGGCCAATGGCAGATGTTCCCATCATTACCAACTACCGACCACAGACCTAGGGCGAACAAGTCGATCGAGCGGTCCGTCGAGCTTGGTTGGCCTCGCGGCGAGTACACGCCGTCAACACTAATACGCTCAGCTTGGGCATTGCTCGCGGCGCGTCACTCAGCGAGTGCGGATGTCATGTTTGGTGTCGTGTTGAGCGGCAGAGAGGCGGACATGCCAGGAATTGAGACATGTGCAGGGCCCACAGTCTGCACTGTGCCGTTTCCGGTTCATATTGATCTGCAGGAAAGTGTGGCTGAATTCGCATCGCGCCTCCAAAGGCAAATCCTGGATTGCTTACCATACGCTTCCGGCGCTCTGCAGAGTCTGTCTCAGAACTCGACCAGGTATCCGCAAGGACTCTTCCAGACCCTGCTCATCGTCCAACCGACGGAGCGGCAATGGACTTTGGACTCTGACAGCATACTATTCAAACCACGTAGCTTCTCGTCCACGTTGCTATCGCAGGATAGTGACCCCTTCAACGCAAACGCCCTGATGGTGTCATGCTGGCTCACCACATCAGGAATTCGTGTGGCGATGAGTTTTGACGATCGTGTCTTGAGAGCCAGCCAGGTGGAATCGCTGATAGACCGCCTCGAAGAGGTACTGCGTCAGCTATGCGAACCCGGCACGAAATTGCTCAATGAAATAACAGTTGTTAGCCGAGCTGATTTGATGACCTTCTGGACCCGGAGTGCGAGTCTGCAAGCTGAAGCGCGAGTCGCTACTCTCGAGAGCCATGCCAGTGAAGATGATACATCAAGCGTCCACGCTCAAGCCTGCCAGGATGATTCGTCCCATCTACCATGCCGCAAGGGCAAGCTGGTCGAGGAGTGCGCTATGCAGCCGGCCCACGAAATCGACTGGCGGACGACACGATCGAAATGGCAAGCTGGAGTCCTCTGTGGGTTACCAGAGTGTGAGATCGAAGATCTCTACCCATGCACACCGTTGCAAGAGAGTCTGATTATCTCGACGGAGCACTCGCCCGGTAAGTATGTTGGGTACAATGTGTTTGTCGTGCCGCAGAAGACGGACTTGGTGCGCTTTCGAGCGGCTTGGGAGGACGTTACTAGCGCAGCGCCAATTCTCAGGACAAGGATAGTCGATCTTGCTGGCGTCGGCCTCACACAGGTCGTCGTTCGTGAGACATCATGGTCCGACGCACAAACCTTGGATCAGTATTATATCCAAGATCGTCGGAAGCCAATCTCGCTGGGACAGCCTCTCGTTCGACATGGCCTTGTGAAGGACGAGGCTTCAGGAGACTATCACTTTGTGCTCACGATGCATCATGCTGCCTACGATGCTGTGTCCCAAGATCTGATCTGGGAGGCTTTGGAAAATGGTCTGACGCTCGAGCCGTTTCGAACCTTCGTCGACTACACTTTGCAACATGACGTTTCGAGCCAAGTCGACTTCTGGAGCACTCAACTGAGCAATGTCGGGGCAACACAGTTCCCGACTCTTCCCTCAGAAGCGTATCGACCGAGACCAAATGCATCCCATTCCCATCTGGTGCCAAGTTTGACCCCACGTGCACGAGACGATGTCGTCCCGCCGACAATAATTCGGGCAGCCTGGGGCCTTCTTTGCTCCCGATATACAGATTCCACGGACGTCGTCTTTGGTACCATTGTCTCTGGCCGTCAAGCACCGATCGATGGAATTCAACGTATTGCAGGACCAACCATCGCAGCTGTTCCAATAAGAATTAGAGTCGCCGCATCCGAGACGGTTAGTGCCTTCCTTCAGACTGTTCAGTCTCAGGCTATAGAGATGATACCATTTGAGCAAACGGGTCTCACGCGAATTTCCAAAATCAACGAGGACGCTCGCCGAGCCTGCGAGTTCCAGTCCATGCTGGTGATTCAGCCTCGTTGTGTGACAAAAGAGGACGTTCCTAGACGTTTTGGTCTTGAGCCACAGAAAACCTTGACGGAGACCTCTTATCGGTATTTCAACAGCCATGCTCTACTGGTGGTGTGCGCAATGGAACCAGGGGGACTGCGTTTGGATTTCACCTTTGACTCCGCTGTGATCGACGACCAGCAGGTCGCCTTCCTCGCAGGGCACTTCAGCAAACTCATCAGCGAGCTCTCCCATGCCGAGTCACAGATGTTACTGTCCGACATCGACATGACACCAAGCCGAGATCTTGAGCAGATCTGGTCGTGGAATAGCCAAGTAGTGTGCGAAGAAGAAGACATTCCTGTACACGAGCTAGTCGGCAAAGTTGCGGCATCGCAGCCCTCAGCGTTGGCCATCTCAGCATGGGATGGAGACTTCACGTATGGGGATCTCGGCAGAATCTCCGATTATATTGCTCAACGCTTGCTGCAAAATCGTATTCAGCGTGGTCAAGTCGTGGCCATCTGCTTTGAGAAATCAAAATGGATGGCTACCGCATACTTTGGAGTTCTTAAAGCGGGAGCTGCAGTTCTGATGCTTGACCCGAGCTTGCCCGAAGCACGCCTTCGCACTATGATTCTACAGACACGCTGCAGGCTGATTATCTCCTCCAAGGTAATGAGGCCGGATTGCCTCAGACTCACCACGGACGTACTCGTCATCGATTTCGAGATGCTCAACGCTGATCCAGAGCAAAGATCAGTTGAGAGGCTCGAATTACCTCGTGTCAAATGCAATGACCTTTTGTGCGTTATATTCACCTCTGGAAGTACTGGCAATCCGAAGGGCTGCATGCTGAGCCATGGGAACTTCAGCACAGCTCTCATACATCAGACCGAGAGTCACGGACTGAGCAAAACTTCGCGCATGTACGATTTCTCGTCCTACGCTTTCGATGCATCTCATTGGTCCTTGCTTCATACTCTGGCTGCAGGCGGAGTGCTCTGCGTTCCTTCGGAAGAACAGCGACGGAGCTCGCTCGCAGAAAGTCTCCGGAACTTTGCCACGACCGATGTGATGCTGACACCAAGCGTTGCGAGAACTCTTCGTCCGGACCAGATCCCAACACTAAAACGCATCTATTTGGGAGGTGAAAGGGTCGACCAGGAGGACCTGGTGCCGTGGATGCCCACAGTCTGTTGTTTTGTTGTGTACGGCCCAGCAGAGTGCACTGTACTGGCTACATGCTGGAAGGCTTCTGAACCGTTGCCAGACCGGATTCCGATTGGGAAGTCAATTGCGCAGATATCCTGGATTGTCGATCCTTTGAACGAGCGTAGACTCGCACCCATTGGCACCGTCGGAGAGCTTTACCTACAGTCGCCGTTGGTTGGCGGCGGGTATATCCACGACGAGCCGAATACCCAGACATTCTTCAAGGAGTCGTCGAATTGGCTGTCTGGAAGTGACTCCCATAGCAACAAACGGTCCAACCGGGTCTACAAGACGGGGGACCTGGTCAAGTACAACCCAAGCGATGGAAGCATCCTCTTCGTTGGAAGAAGCGACGCACAGATCAAGTTACACGGTCAGCGCTTGGAGCTCGGCGACGTAGAATCGCACCTTCGCAGCGTTCTGGTCAGCATGAATTATGACTGTGAACTGGCAGCAGAAGTGGTGGTTCCCAGAGCAACGGGTCGATCAACACTGGTGGCCTTCCTCTGTCCAAATAATTGCGAGTGGAACACCCTGCAAGTACACCTCACCGATGTTTCCAGGTCGTTGGATGACCGGTTACCATCCTATGCAATACCAAACGCATACATCTCGATCGAGGCATTGCCGTTGAACGCATCTGGAAAGCTAGACAGGAAACATCTGAAGCTACTTGGGAAGGACCTAGAACTCAATCAACTGATAGGCAAGGCTACGATGACAGAAGTCACTCCTCCAAACACCGAGCTCGAGATCCTCATGCACCGCATGTGGGCTGATGTGCTCAACGTTCCACCATCGCTCATTGGCCTGGAGAGCAGCTTCTTCCGCGCCACTGGTGACTCCATTTCAGCCATGCAATTGTCCAAATTTGCACGAGCCCAAGGCTACAGTCTCACGGTCTCGGATATTCTTAGCCACCCAAGGCTGGGAGACATGGTGAAGATGATGCGCGATTTACAACCCAGCAAGGCTTTGAAGACATCCCCCGAGCCATTCTCTCTTCTCAAAAACCCTGGAGCGGTCAATCAGATATGCGCCGAGCTATCGCATCTGTGCCGGGTGGCCGAGAGGTCGATCGAAGATGTGTACCCATGTACCACGCTGCAGACCTCGCTGCTTGCCGCTTCGTCAAGGCGATGCGGTGGGTTTGTCGCCCACCTATGGCTCGAACTAGTGCAAGATGTCGATTTAGCGCGGCTTGAGCGAGCATGGGATGAGGTGAGTCGCACCGTGGCTCCCATTCTTCGCAATCGTGTAGTCGCTCTTCGAAACGGAGACTTTGTGCAGGTACAGCTTGCGGAGTCATTACTTTGGACTTCATACGAGACGGTAGAGTCGTTCCAACAAGATATCCAGGGTCAACAAACGAATCTCGGATCGCCCATGACGCGGCTAGCTGTAGTAAGGAGAACGAGCGACGACAAGAGCTACTGCGTTTTGAGCCAACATCATGCAGTCTACGACGGGGCCTCCATCCGTTTGTTGCTGCAAGAAGTCGGCAACGTCTACGCAGGACATGGTCCAACGGAACGGGCGGCTTCGTTCCAAGATTTCATTCAGTACAGATTGAGCCGCAACAAGGAAAAAGAGCGCACTTTCTGGGCCCAACAATTTTCTCACTGCGAGGCCATACCGTTCCCCGCTCTGCCGAACGACAGCGTTCGGGTGCAGGCCGACTGTACAGTCACTCGCGAGATTACGGCAATATCCTGGCCCGACGCAGACGTCACCAAATCGATCACCATCCGCGCAGCCTGGTCTCTCTTACTTATGAATCACACCCACTCCCATGATGCAGTATTTGGGGTTCTCACTACAGGGCGTCAAGTACCAGTAGTAGGTATCGAGAGCATGATAGCGCCTACCATTGCAGCGCTACCATTGCGTGTCAGGGCCGCGCCCGAGATGAGAGTAGATGAGTTGTTGCTCCAGCTGCAGCGACAAGCGCTTGAAATGACTCCGTACGAACAAAGCGAGCTACGGGACATTCAGAAGGCCAGCGAGGATGCCTCTCTTGGAGCTGCATTCAATTCTCTATTGATTGTACAGCACCACGGCCAAAGAATCGATCTTGGCATCCCCGGCGGTCCTTTCGTCTCTACAGCTTTCGGTCGCACGCCCAGCAAAGACGTCGAAGATGAAGGACTAAATGGCTTCAATCCGCACGCTCTGATGATCATGTGTCAGTTGACCGAGGGCAGTGCCCTTACAATCGAACTTAACTTCGACTCCACCGTACTCAACAACGTGCAAGCCGAGTTGCTTCTCGGTCACTTCGAAAGGGTTCTTCGGCACCTGGCTCCATGCCTACATCAACCCATCGAAACAATCGATCCGCTGGGCGACGAAGACTTGCAACTCATCTGGGGCTGGAACTGCTCCGTTCCCCTGACGTATGACCGCTGCGTGCACGATTTAATTGCAGACACGACCACCTCACAGCTTTTCGACGAGGCCATATGTGCTTGGGATGGTTCTCTTACCTATCGAGATCTACGAGACAACTCAGATCGACTGGCACGGCGTCTAGTGGCGCTTGGGGTCGGCCGGGGATCAGTGGTGCCCCTATTCTTCGAAAAATCTCGGTGGCAGCCCGTCGCAGTCTTGGCGGTGATGAAGGCTGGCGCTGCCTCCCTTGCGCTCGATATCACGCAGCCTCCGGGACGTTTGCGTGCTGTCATCGCAGAGGTCGTGCCAACATTATCGCTGGCCTCATTCGAGAATGAGCAATTGGCGAGAGCGGTCTCAGGCGCGGATGTCGTTGTTGTCAGTGCGGATCGTCTCCTCCATCACACTCCAGACAATTGTCCACCGACAAAGCTACCCGAGGTGGATCCATCGGATATGTTGTACTTGGTGGCGACATCGGGCTCCACCGGAACTCCTAAGCTGATCATCACTCTTCACAAGAACTTCGCGTCAGCCGCAGTATCGCAAGCTGAAGCGCTACGTGTCCGCCGTGGGACCAGAGTGTTTGACTTTGTCAGTTACAGTTTCGATGTCTCTTGGTCGAATCTACTCACGACGCTCCGACGCTCATTTGTGGCGCATGTCTGTGCATTCCGTCTGAAGCGCAGCGGAAAAATGACATTCCCGTAGCGTTCGACCGGCTTCGCGCCGACTACGCATACTTTACACCCTCAGTTGCTCGCTCCATCGATCCCTTTTCGTTGCCCGGACTGAGAGTGCTGGCTATGGGTGGCGAGGCCATTCCTGCAGCGGAGGTGGAACGCTGGAGACAAGTTGAGCTTGTCATAGGAATATACGGGCCGGCAGAGTGCGCTCAAGCGCTGTGCATCACGACACTTGGCGGAAAGAAGCCGTCTGGTGTCGTTGGAACCTCGTTCGGTGCGCGAACCTGGCTTGTCAAGCCGGGCCGTCCTGACATTCTCGCTCCGATTGGCGCGGTTGGCGAGTTACTGATTGAAGGACCTACGGTTGCTCATGGATATTGGAAGAATGAGAAGCTCACAGATTCCGTCTTTCTTCGGAATACACCTACGTGGCTTTCGAGAGGAGCACCTGGGCATCCTGGCCGGACGGCTCGCTTGTACAAAACTGGAGACCTCCTTCGTTACGCCTCTGATGGCTCGCTGAGCTTCGTGGGCCGCAAAGACCACCTTGTGAAGCTTCGAGGGCAACGGATAGAGCTGGAGGAAATCGAGCATCATGCCCAGAAGCGACTGGCAGATTATCCTGCCCTTTGTGACGGCCTTGCCGCAGAGGTCATCCACCCATCCAACAGCAGAGCGCCTATCCTGGCACTCTTCATCGGTGTACTTGGTAAAGAGAACCATGCGAGCCGAAATGAACAGCTCTCGCGAATCATCAACGACTTGGAAGACGATCTCCGAGAAGTCCTACCGCCATACATGCTGCCCAGCGCCTACTACCCTCTTGGTGGAATTCCCATGACAGTCTCCAACAAGATCGATCGGCGAGCTTTGCGATTGCTAGGTGCAAAGCTTACGCTAGAAGACCTCGCGAAGCTCCACCTACGAGGCACTTCGAAGGAGGCGCCAGCGACAGAAGTGGAACGTAGTCTGCGAAAGCTCTGGTCGTCCATCCTGGGCATCGATATCACAAGCATCAAGTCGCAGAGCAGTTTTCTGCGCATCGGCGGAGAATCCATCTCCGCTATGCGGCTTGTAGCGGCGGCTCGAGAAGCAGGCCTATCTTTCAGCGTCGCGGACGTGTTCCGAAACCCGAGGCTGAGCGATTTGGCACGGGTGGCCAAGCAGGTTGAGAAACAGCGGACTCCACCGGAGCTACAGCCGCGGAAACCTTTCTCGTTGCTGCCTACTGCGCAGAACGATGTCATGGAATACCTGCAAGACGTGGTGGAGCCTCTGCTGACCGGTGTAGATGCCGAGGATATTCTGGACATCCTTCCTACTACTGACTTTCAAGAGACCGCCGTATTGGAAGCTCTCCAGGACCCACCTGGCCGGTTTCCACATTGGGTCCTTGACCTGCCTGCGGACGTGGACTTTGCGCGTTTGCGATGGGCATGTTCGCGCCTGCTGGAACATTTCGAGGTTCTGCGCTCGGTCTTTGTGAAGCTCGACGACGGAAAGATCTGGCAAGTGCAAGCCAGTCACTTGAAGCCCCTATTCCAGATCACCGCCGTCGACGATGCAGTGGGCGAACGCATCGAGGATGCGGTGCGGGTCGCATGCGAAAAGGATCTCTCTCGACCCCGAAAATTGGGTCAGAGCTGGGTCGGCTTCATCGTCGTCAAGAGTCCGGTCCGACACGACCACAAGCTCATCTTCCGCTTGTCCCACGCACAATTCGACGGCTTCAGCTTCGGTACGGTGCTGGACCGTCTGTCGGCTTTGTACCTGGGCGAGACGCCTCCGGCGGCCGGCGCAAGCTTCGGAGACTACATCACTTACAGTCACGGCCGCAAGACTGCATCTCTTCAACACTGGCGATGTCGACTCCAGGACTCGTCTTTCCCGCGCTGGAGCGGCGTTGCAGCAGTTCATGACCGGCCTGCCGTATTGACGCAAGACCGACTGAGCATAGTGACGCACGCTGATTTTGCAGACACCCGCGGCTTGCGTGGGCTGCCCGTGGGCTGCCCGCCGCCACGATCTTCCACGCAGCCTGCGCGATGGTGCTATCGTCGAATTTCGGTCAACAAGATGTCGTCTTCGGTAGATTGGTTACTGGTCGATCCATGCTGCCTCGCTCCTTGCAGGGTGTGATCGGGCCGTGCCTGCTGGAAGTACCGATTCGACATGTTCGATCGGAGATTGATGACGATGAGATCTGGAATGTCGCTCGTAAGTTGCAATCGCAATTCATCGATGACTCTTCGTACGAAGCCGCTGGAATGCGGGAGATCATCGCTCAAGCGACTTCTTGGCCTGCTCACGAGTTTGACAACTTTGGCTGGCGGACAGCATTCCAGCAGGAAGAGGGTGAATGTTTTCCGTTCCTTGGTCAGGAAAAGGCCAAGGTGGCGGTGTTCGAAAGAAGTCACTTAGCGCGGGTCAGGCCGGAAATTTATGCTACGCCTTCGAATGGTCGGCTTGAGCTCAGATTTGAAGGGAACAAGAATGTCACAAGTGAAGTTGTGGCGAGGAGGGTGCTGGCGAAGCTTGCGGAGGTACTTGCTAGCTGCACTGATGAAGGCGGGTTGGGGATCAGAGGACATACGCCTGTCTAGTAGTAGCAGCATGACCTGTTAACGTCTTACTCTTCCACCGCCCAAACGACATTCCGTCGGCGGTTTTTTTTTTTCAGGCGGCCTAGTGATTACTTCGAGACCATAAATTGTGCGGATCTGCGCGTTACGGGGTTCTGTACGGCTATCATCAGATCGTTCTGCTTCTTCGCCAGCTGCAGGCCGTCCCACTGGAGCCTGCCGCGCGTGGGACGTACGTCTATCATGCCGTCGCGACATTATATGAGCGTACTCACGCGTTTGGCCAAGTTGCCTGTACGCTTATCTGTTCACCTGTTTGCGTGCCACACCCTGTGCGACTGATTGCACCCTTATCTGGTCTTTTACCTGCACGCATGCCTCCAAATTGCACTCCCATCTGGCCGTAATCAAATTATTTGCTCGCTCGCTTGCGACACCATTCAGACCACATCACTTTGCACTTTGTGTATGCAGCGATTACGACTCGATGCCACTATTCCGGGGATCGGCCACCTCGGAGCAGTCGAGGAACAGGAAAGGGTTCGTCGATCCGGCCGAACCTCCTTGATCGACAATAAACTTTGTGATAATAAACGAGATGCAACCATTGCTCATCACATCAACATCATGTTGAAAGCGGTTGAAGATGATGACATGGACATGGGATCATACGAGGAAAGACAAGGATTTCGCGGGATTTTGTCGAGAAGGATGATGACTGATGACTCAATCTTGCAAGGAAGCGACCAGAACTCATCTTGGCATCGTCGTCCTTTCCAACCTCTCACTTGCGTTTTCACAAGATCAAGACATATTGTGTTGGGAGTGAGGTTACTCTACTACTGGAAGGCGCTCTCTCTCTTGAACATATGATGAAGGAAATCCGGACAGCAGGCGGACAGCAGGAATCACAGGATACCTTTTTGTGTACGAGTGAGTCGAAAATTCGCAGGCGGGGCACAGTCTCACACAGAGCTCACCACAGTGTCACCACAGTAGTGTCATGTGACTCATGTCATGACCACCATGTCATGACCACGAGTCGACGACGTGGCCGGCGACGGTGCATGATCGCTTAGAACATCCGAGCGAATAACGACACTCGTTTTTGGACTTCCTTCCGCATCACCCTGCACCACCCTGCACCACCGTCTCACCAACGCACCTCCCGCTTTTCTGTCACAACCTCCAGCGAGTCAGGTCACTCCATTTCCCACCCGAGCAGCCATCATCCTGTTCGCACCCCTTGTTCAGCACCGCCGACAGCAGGCTTGTGCGCACTCGCTCACTGCAGCACTCCTCTCACCGTGTTGTCCAACAAGTTACCATATGAATGATGCACTTCCCATGGGCCCCCCTCGCCCTACCTTTCTACAACCTTCTTCCCTTTGCTGCCCAACGCCCAACGACATTTCTTCACAGCACATCTCCCGCTGCCTCATATACTTTTCTTGCACAACCTTCCTCACCACCATTTGCCTGCACACAGACGTCGCACAAACCGCTGCTCGTCTCTCGGACTGTTTAGTGATCACTGCCAGAGGACATTCACTTGACTACGGCACTGCCTGCTGCCCTTTTGGAAAACGGACCAGACCATTTTATCCAGGATGACATTGCGCAACCGCGAGGAACACTTGGCCGCCAGGTACTTTTTTCTTCTTACTGTCTACTATGCGATTTGGTTGTCATGCTTTCTGGAGACACAGACGATGGTCGACGTTATATGCAGCGTCTTGACCGTCGTCGTCTCCTTGTGCTTTGTTCTGCGTCATGTTGTGTTTCAGCCCATCGGACGAACATGCCTACGCCAGGATGGATTTGCCAGCCGGCTCCCAGAGGATGGATACCACCGCCACTACGGACGAGATTCCATTGCCCATGGATGTCCTACCATTGCCCGGATATAACATGGGCTTGACTTGATCGTCGTTCACTCAGATGTAGTGTTTCGCGTCCTGTCGCTCAGCGTATTGGCCACGCCGAAAATCATTGCATTGCAGGATCAGACCACTGCCTACACCTGCCTACACGACCTCAGCCGAGATGAAATCCAGATCCCACGGAGGAGAACCAACCGCCTATCGAGTTCGCTCAACTAACCCTGCTGCACACGAGCCCGACTCCCTTTTTCTCTTGGGATCACTGGACTTCAGTCAGGCTATTCCCTTGGCTGCTGACCGCGGCCCTCTGTGCCTCCTCTGCTTCATACGGCTTACCGAATTGATCCCGCCATCCGGTGCTGGTCGGTCTTTGTAACAAAGCCGCTTCAGCCAATGATCCAATCCGCGGAGCCTACGTTCTACACTCGACCATCCGCCTTGGTTCACGGGCAGTCCACATCTGGTCTTTGGAAACTGGTTTCGAGTTTTGCTTTCTGACTTACTTCTTCCTGTTCAAGCATCGCGTTGAGTTTTTGATCAAACGTGGGAAGTTTGTGAACTGACGTATATTCGTGTCCAGCGAGGAGCTCTCTCCTTATCACCAGCCCGGCTCATATCTTTTCTCCCAGCATTCGGAAGTAAAGTATTGGTGCCAATCTATCCCGTCCCAGGACGGACTCCCCTTGACTCCACCGGACACTGCCTCGGATTGTTCCGCTTCGGATGACCCAGAGATGAACCCTTCGGATTACCCAGAGATGAACCCATCTTGGAGTCAGAGTCAGGCCTCTATGCCGGATGAGAAATGGTCCACAGTCCCGGCGCAGGACAACAGCACCATGATGCAGAACCCTGACAGTGATTGGGAATTCCATGGTGCCACCGTCACTTCCCAGGATTTGAAAGCCATGAACGCTTCATCCTGGTTGCATGCCTCACAAGGTCCCGTAGATTTGGGCCTGTCGCCCGTCCTGAGCCATGAGAGCCAGAGCACGCACACCCTCAATTCTTTTTCGGAGCCAGATGTGCCTTTGCTGCCTCCCGGCTTGGACTTGTCCTTTATCAATGATGCCGCTTGGATGCCGTCCGGTCCTGTGACACATTCCTCCACCCACAATGGTCCACAGGATTGCTCCGCCGGCTTGATCTCCCCTCCACAGACTGTCCTCGACGGATTTTCAGCGCATGCTACCCACCAGGCTTGCCATGCTTCGTCTGTCGTGTGCGGCCCGCCACAGGAGGTGTACTACTACCCAGGTGCCGATGTTTCCAGTTCAGGAAGTTTTGTTTCGGACCCAGCCTCAAGCCATGGAAGGACATTGCAACCGCGCACGGATATCCATTATGGCCCAGCTCCGCAGATGCACGGACAGTACCGTGCTCTTCAGCCTCATTTGACAGGTCCTGAAGCCACGCGTTCTACGATCAGAGTAAGTAGTGCTCCAGGACGTCCAAAGGAAGCCATCGTAGCCAGGGCAGCCTCCATCCACTCGGCAGGATATGTGGATCCACCTAGAGGTTCTCCCGTTGAACAGGTCCGCGCACCATACCCGGAGGCTCCTTCTGTGCCCTACTTTGAGGACTCCACCAGCCAGGATTTCAACAATTTTATCCGGTATGACCAGGAAGACAATGCGCCTGCTGAGAACATGAGGTCAGACATCCGTCTTCAGGACACGAACGAATGTAGATCTAATGTGTTGTGCAGACTGCCCAGGGGCTGTGGTTCCGCGACGGCAAAGGCTGCTTCAACTTCCACGGATGGACCCAGGCCATATCCAGCCATGTCCTCCGGAGTGCCCAGTGTTTCCAACGAAACCGACGAGGGTCGTCACAGGAATCACCCACTCTACAGCGAAGGACCTTGCGCTGATGGGCTCTACCACTGCCCATTCGCGAGTGACCCGAGCTGCCAACACAAGCCCACCAAGCTCAAGTGCAATTATGAGTATGACCTTCCCGACATGAATCCGCCACGCCAATAATGTTCTCGGCTAACAACTCTGCTCCTAGCAAATTCATCGACTCCCACCTCAAGCCCTTCCGCTGCAAGCACGACTCCTGCTCCAAGCAAGAATTCTCGTCCACCGCCTGCCTCCTCCGCCACGAAAGAGAAGCCCATGGCATGCATGGCCACGGCGACCGTCCACACCTCTGCTTCTACCCCGGCTGCGAACGTGGCATCCCGGGGAACGGCTTTCCTCGGAGGTACAACCTGTTCGACCACATGAAGCGTGTGCACGACCACAAAGAGGAGTTGTCCGCGCAGGACAAAGCCACACCCGAGTCTCAGCGCTCGCGCAAGCCAGCCAGCCGGAAGCGCAAGTCGACCACTCCAGCCGATGAGGCGCCCGTTGCCCAGAGGGTGAAGACCCAGGCCGTACAAGAGCACGCACCGATGATGATGATCCCGCCCGCCGGGTTCGCTCCGCAGCCCATGTCCGTCAGCCCGGAGATGGTCTCCCCTGAGGTCTTCCACCAACAGGCTGCGTCCAACCCTCACCACACCCGCCAGCGGATCTTGTATTCTCAGTGGGCGAACCAGAGGGAATTGCTGGAATTCCAGATGTCCGCCGTCCGCAGCCCGGATGACGAGGCGAATCTTCAGCGCTTGTCGCAGAATATTGAGGAGTTGAGACGTCTCTCTCAGCAGGCTCGGTTGGGCTGAATGAATACTTAGGGAATGGGACATGTTGAAGGTGAGCTTTGATCAATGCGTGATAAATGATCGGACCTTACTGACTGTGCCAGACATGTCCCACAGATATTACTTTTTGATCCGCCAAAGAAGACTTGTGATCCAGAACCTGATCTGGGAACTGCCGTCGGATATCGGGCTTACCAAGGACAAAGACGCCCGTCTTACTGGCTTCGATGCCATCCAGTGAAGTGCCATGTCATCGTTTGACCGGACACGGAGCATGCCCGGGAGAGGAGCCCGCGTGTTTTACGCAAATTCTATGCCAGTGGACAGTCAAGCCGTGGGTCGCCACCCTTTACGGGAAAAAAGCGCCAGAAGGATACCAAAACGGAACGGAGGGTGTCCAGTGCCCGCGCGCTGCAGCCAAGGAGTTGTCCGACATTCACTGGATTCTGCTGGCTGTGTTTCACTTCTTGTGAAGTGTGTAGAAGTCGTCGTTTGTATTCCAGTAGATCGAGGTAGTGCCTTGACATCATTGAAGAAGGGATGGGTGTTGAGAACAGATTGAGGTTGCGATTGAGATATGGGAAAAATATTAGGATTAATAGAACGGTCTGAAGTTTTTTTTGGGGGGGAGTTGCAAAATGGTCAATCATCAAACGGAACCTGGATCCACTCCCGTCGCGGTAGCAGCCTGCGACCTCAAACTCACGCGCCTTGATGACATCCGGGTACATGTGTTGGCATACATCCTGCGCAGCGGCAGGGCTCAACAAAGACGTTCTCGCTCTCTCCCAGCCACTCACAATAGAACCCATGCCATTCCCGCTTCATGGTGCGTCGCTCTGGATCGGTGGAAACCGTGAGCCTCATCGCTTCGTCCAGCGAACATCGGAATGCGGCCCGCGCAGGTCCGAGGCCCTCGACTTCTTCCTTGACGATGCCTCTCTCGGTGTCTGGAACACATCCGTGTCGTATCGCCCGTTCGTTCAACGGAGGGCCGTCAATGCTGTGCTCGTTATACTCCATCTGTATAATGATCACGCATTCGCGACAGGAAGGTCTCGGCTTGTACTGAGTCGGAGGCAAGTGCAGCTGACTCTCAGCGGTGCAAAGAATTGTTCCGACGAGACACCTCGTCAGGAAAATTGGGGATTTCCTCATCCAGTCTTGAGCACAATGCTTGATGGAAATCTAGAATCTCCGTGACTGATGCAGGACCCGACTCTTCTCTGGCTTGGGAATTCCATGAGGAAGCAGAAGAAGCTTTCTGTGAAGATGATTGTTAGATCACAGATCAGCTTTTCTTTGCAGTTGTAGTCCACGAGGACGGACCCACAAACACTCACCATGACTGATGTCCGTGTCTTCGGCTCTGGTAGGATACCAGCGACGGTATATGCAATGAGCCAAGGATCGAAAGACGACCGGCGCATTCACGCCAAGCGAAACGTATCGTTACTCGAGATATGCCCGCTTTTTATGCACGATTCAACCTTGTGTGTATGTGAGTGAATTGTGTATATGTACAAAGCAAGAGGCAAAAGAGTGCTGAGAAGTGTGGCACCCATCTTGTCATTCCGATCGTTGCCCACAGACTCCAGGAGCCCTGTTTTGTTGAAACAATGTTGAGAGTCTTGATGCCCTTTCCACGCATTGCAACCTTGTTATCTGTCAGGATATATATGATTCCTTTCGCGTTGTCTGTCTCCAGAATCGCCCAGAATGCATTGTCTTCCTGACTGGGATTATCCGGAGTAAAACTCTTTGGCTCTGTGAGATACCCTCTGTTAGCCGCGGCTTCGAAAAGAATATCCTCCGTGCCCGAAGCGTCAGGACTGATTATTTGGCCCCACTGGGGCTCTTCCGTTGCTCCCGGTATGGATTGATGCAGTCGCAGATTTATCGTGTAATAAGTCTTGTCGACGTCGATGCCCTGTTGAACGAGCATGGCCTTCAAGTCTGCTTGAGGTTGGCCCTGGCTGATTGAAGGGCCGATAGAGAGCCATCTGTCCTCGAGATTGCACAAGGTCTCTCTGTCCGGACCAGTTTTGTCTCCCCACGCTTGATACAGTGCAGCTCCCTTCTGCGCTGAGGCGTACCATGCCTCAGAATGAGACCGCTGCATACGAACATCGAGCCGATGCAAGGGAACAGCCTGGGACGAGTCGGGGTATGGTCCCACAGGAGTCTTGTGGTGGAGCCATCGTTTTTGTCTTTTAGGCGCAGGACACGAGAATTCGCAGTCCATCTGACGATTGAGGAGGAACTGGACACCCAGAAACGTTCCAACGAAGTCACTGAAGTCCCCATCATCCCAATGTCCAACGGTGCACTGCACATCGGATTGGGCCCAATGTTGATCCGCGTATGCGAACTCCAGCATGCTATCTTTTTTCGCAGGCCAGGCCGGGATTGGTCCAGTGGCTCTTCGCAAGTGTCTCTTGCGGCCCTTCAGCTTCGGACGAGGCGTTACGACCAGAACGTACGGCAACTGGCTGTTGATATCCATCGGCTTGTTCCAGGTCAATGAACCCCGATCGTGACCGATGACATTGCCCGCCGCATCCTTGATTGTGACAAGCAAGGTAACCTGAGGGTCGCCGACATGCGCACCATGTCCCTCTACAACGTGGATGCTACAGCGCCCACCGGTTCTTGGGGGATCTGGTGCATCTGATGCAGTGGGAGGCTCTACGGTCGCCACGCTCGGCACTGGAACGTTCGGATTGTATGATGCCGTGGGCATCTCTGTGTATGCACAGTTGATGAAAGTGGAGGAAGTGGGCACCAGTGTTGGTGCTGGCGTACCGTTGCAATCGCAGTAGGCAGATGTACCAGGAACAGGCAGGATGCCGTGACATGCACCTAGTCCGTTCTGGCCTGGTATATTGGTTGGAGCTGGCGCTGTAATCTTGGGATCTATTGTCACGAGAGGCAACGAGGTATAGGCGCAATTGGCGGTCGTAGCTCTTGGTGTAGGCTCCAACGTGGGAAACGTCGCGGATGGCCCACACTTGCACCAACTCGTAGGGCTGTACCAGCTGGCGCCGTGAGCCATACAGCTCAGGGTTGAAGTAGAAGTTGGCAGCTCATCCGTGTTCTGCGACATCTGGCCAATGGTGACTGCTGTCCAAGTCTGCACAGGTGGCTGTGCGGTCGCGGTAGGGAAGTCCAGAGTGATTTCCACTCCCGATTGGACATTGACCCACCCGAGGACCCCGGTGCATGTAGAGGTCGTGCTTGTGGTGGTGCCAGTGATATCGCAACCGTCGAAGAACAAGTGGTAGAGCACGTCAATGTGGTACTGCTGGCTGGTGTGGAGCAAGTTACCGAACAATCAGAGACCGTACTCGTTGCCTCGCATTCTGACTTCGTCGAGCTTGATACAGTGGTCTCGTCGGTCACTTGGCTCGCCGGTTCGTTCTTGGGCTTGGGTGGTGTATCACCACCCGGAGGAACGCCTCCACTGCCCGAATTAGTCTTCCCACCACTAGCGCCGCGGAAAGGCCAGACGCAAGAATCGGCTCCGCCTCCACCTTCACTTTGGATCGTATGGCAAAATGGCCAATGCATATTGCAGGGCGGTCGCTCGCAGCTCCGGCTCTGTTCCACCATACCCCACCCGGGCAATGATGATGGCTGCCGGAGTCGTGGTAGCATGTCCGTCGCTCTGAGTCAAGACAATGCCGGTCGTCACGGTCGTTGGGGTCGTGATTCTTTGCAAATCCGAAAAGATAGTCCTAGTCCACACTTGTGTCGAGCCATTTACAACGACGGTAGTCAAAGGTGGAGCTGTGGCAGCAAAGGCAGCAGTGGCAGATAGCTGACTTGACCCGGTGCTGAGAAGAATGGAGCCGGTAGTGGATTGAGTTGTGGTTAGAAGGGCCGTAGGCACGGCAGGGTCATTGATTATCGCAGTCCCAGATTGCGTGACCATTGGAGGTGGCTGCCCGGCAGACACACTGTTTGGCGGGCATAGAGATGAGGTCGGAGTCGCGTCCAGTGAAGACCGCATTCCGGACACCGACGGCGATGCCGTGGGGCAGTAATTTGCGGTCGGTTGAGTTGTGTACAGGGCACATCCCACTGTAGGTGTGCCAGAAACCGTTTGTGGCAGCAGAGGAACGTTTGTGCCTCCGCAATCTTCGCTCATGGATCATCAGTTGAGACACAGACGAAGTAGCGACTCATCGGGTGCCGCAGAACTCACTGCAGTAGTCGAACTGGCACGCTGCGCCAAGACCAAAGTTGTTTGCAATGACATACGCGCAGCCCTGAAATACTCAGCAAAATGTACGTACAACCCAACCTCGAAGGGGGCCTTACAGGAACACCCCAACAGCCTATCCACATACGTTAGTTCGTGGATCTTCAACGTTGACAAGGCACGAAAGCGTCGCTCACCAGGCACGTTCGACACACTTGTGACGGGGCATGGAGGTGGGTCCTGTGCATGGACTGAGTAGACAGCACTCAGCGACACAGCGATTGAAGCGAGTAACTTCACATCGCTAATCTTGCGGTATGAGGAAGATCAGAAAGTAAAAGGCGATTTTGACCCTTCTCTGCAATGTTAAAGAATTGGAAAAGCTGGTGATGCTGGACCACCATGCCAGCAGAAGACGCCTCGCGGACTTCAATGGCAATGTTGCCCTTGGTACAGTTGAACATGTACCCATTGCCGCTTCTCAGGGTATATGCAACAAATCTTGCTAGCAGGGCCACGCATAGAACACCAACAGCTCTTCTTCCTTGCGAATCCAGGCGCGACCGAGCAAGGGTGCTCCGCACGCTGCAATCAAGGCGGCACGAACATGTTGGTTGTGTTGCAAGTCCAATGGCGTTGATGCGATTGCCGCAGTGTCGCTGTGGTCCTGGGTCCTCGAGGTTGTTGTTTTTTCTGCCTGCGGCGTGTCGTGCATATTCCGAGCGGCGCGGGCGGTTAATTAGTGAAACGCCAGCGTGTCGTTGTATATAGAGAAGCGCTCACGATGGGATATATGCCACAGCCAGAGGCAAAACGCTGCTGCATGGCGAATAGTCTCGTTGTCAAGCGCTTGACTTCGCCGCAATCCCGTAGTCTCGGTATCATGATGGCGGTAATGGCAGCTCAAGGGCGATCATCAATTGGACTCGCAAGCAAAGTAAGTTGCCAATATGGGTGAGGTCAATGCCAAGAAAACCTCCCCCGTCATGTGACAAACGGCTGTCTGTTTTCCCGACTTCGGCCCGCGGTGCATCGCCGGCCGCACTAATTTGAAGACAGTCGCGATTTTAACGATCACACGAATCCATACCACAGGGCAGCTCCATCGCGACCGCAAGGCTCAGGCGAGTCTGGCCTTTAGCACTGCCAATTTCTCATATAGCAAGCAAGACCCCTCCGAGTCGTGTTTGAAACCCCCATGCAAAACAACCCCACCCACCAACCAGCCAGGGGATTCATCATCGCATCGCCTCTGCTATCGTAATCGCTTCGTCTGAAGTTGCTCATTGCAAATCGTACTAGACATACGAGGTATTTCCCCGAATGCAGGCACTACCGCGTCTGCCCGTCTGCGCTTCTAGAACCTTGTCGGCGTCGACTTTTCGCCCTCTCGCAACTTCCTCTCTGCCGTTCCACGTCAAACCGACAACACAACCACATTACATCCATATACGAACCGCAGCCATGTCCTCCGCCACTACATTCTACGATTTCAAGCCCGTCGACAAGAAGGGCGCCGCCGTCCCGCTCTCCGACTACAAGGGCAAGGTCGTGCTCGTCGTCAACACCGCCTCCAAGTGCGGCTTCACACCTCAGTTCGAGGGTCTCGAGAAATTGTACAAAGGTATGCTATGCATTCTACACTGCTTCCTAAGCTCCAACACCACTGACGCGCCTTTCTCATAGAGCTGAAGCCTTCCCACCCCGACTTCGAGATCATCGGCTTCCCATGCAACCAGTTCGGCGGCCAGGACCCGGGCAGCAACGACGACATCCAGAGCTTCTGCCAGCTCAACTACGGCGTCTCATTCCCCATCATGGGCAAGACCGAAGTCAACGGCGACAAAGCCGAGCCCGTGTGGGAGTGGATGAAGAAGAGCAAGCCGGGCCTCATGGGACTGCAGCGCGTCAAGTGGAACTTTGAGAAGTTCTTGATCGGAAGAGATGGACTGGTTAAGGGACGATGGGCTAGCACTACCGCTCCGGAAAAGTTGAAGAGCGCCGTCGAGGCGGAGCTGAAGAAGCCTGCCGCGTGACTCGGAAAGCTGTGAAGACCTTATTGTCTATCTATCGGCATGATGCTTTTGGTCTGGTAACTTGACGAATCGCAATGATACCCTCTTTTCAGCCCATGTCTACTCCATACTTTTCTCTCATCTGCGGATGTGTCAGTGCTTGAGCAACACGAGTTATGTGCCTCGTGATCACTCACCTCACCAACATCCAACGCAACTAAGAATCTCGACACGGTATTATACGCACACACAGTGCTCGTCAACTCCACCACCTCCCGATCACTAAACAAGCCCTTCACTGTCTCAAACAACCCATCCTTCACAATGATACCCCTCGTCATCGCCTCCGTATACCTAAACACCGCCAAATGCCTCTCGTCCAACCCATCCCCATCCCACTTCTCGTCCTTGAGCTTCTCAATCAGCTCCTGACTCAACACTCCACTCCGCTCCAATATCGGCGCGTGCTGCTCAAATTCATAATGCGCATAGTTCAGCGTTGCAACGCGGCAGATGGCTAATTCGCGGATGGAGTCCGGGAGTGTGGTCTGTGTGCGGATGGCCTTGAGGAAGGAGTTCCAGCCGTCGGCGACGGGCGGAGCGTGCAAGAGGGCTTTGTCGAGGGCGATGAGTTTCCCTCCGCGGCGTTCCTTGACGCGTTCGACGATGGCTTGGTCTTCTGGTGAGGACATTTGAGGGTCGTCTGGGATGTATGGGAGACGCATGTTGGCGGTAGATAGTTCTACGGAATCCTTGAGAATTCGGTGAGTAGAGGAGACCTTTTCGATGTTTCGTGAAGGCAACTGGTTCAAAGTGTGTAGCAAGATTTAAATGACTCTCTCTTAAATATATCCAACAGCTCAGAACAAACACACCACCCCGCCGGCCACTCAGCGACTTCGGCCAGGGGAAAAGCGCCTCGAGACGAGGGACCAGTACGGCTTTCCAGATCTTCCTTCCTGTGGTTGCCCTTTTCATACGAGCCAGGCACTTTATTCAAACATCACTTCCAATGGATTTTCGGTCTCCTTCGTTTCAATAACACAGTCTCTACGAGGCGTATTTGGAGAAAGTTGTTCTTGTCCCATGGCTGAGGAAAGACGAAAGCCATGAGAACCTCTCTCGAACATGGTTCGTAAAAGCAAGCTTCCCTCGGGACCAAAGGCCAAACCAGTCAAACCGTCGAAGCCACCGAAAAGCGCCCTTGTGAAGGAGATATCAGTCGTGCCTCCTGCCCCCACTGTTCCGACCGAACTTCAGCAAAAAGCTCTGAACATTTTCCGATACGCTCTGGATCCATCAAGTGAGGAGTCCAACACTACTCTTCAAGAAGTCAAAGGCCATCTCTTCAACCGAGACTTTGCTGCGGCATTCGGCAAGGAGGAGTACCTGCGCGTGTATGCCGGACGATGGAGTCCCAGTCGAGCTCTCGGATACACGCAGATCCTGCTCGATGTGCAGGGTTTGATCGAGAGAGAAAGGGGTGATTCTGGTGAAGATGTTGACTCGCCGTTCAGAGTCCTCTGTATTGGAGGCGGAGCTGGCGCAGAACTCGTTGCTTTGGCTGCGTGGGCGAGTCTGGAGGAGACTGCAATCCCAAAATTACAAGCGACATTTCTCGACATTGCAGCTTGGGGTTCGGTCGTCACGGCGCTTCATGGTGCGGTAACGAGCCCGCCTCCACTATCTCAATACGCATCCGCCACAGCTAAGGAAGCCAATATACCGCTACTTTCCGAAGCTGCTTTCGAGGCCACCTTCCAACAGCAAGACGCTCTACAGATCATCGACAAGAAACAATGTCAGCAACGCTTTGGTTCGAGCGATCTGATAACGATGATGTTCACTCTCAACGAGCTGTACTCCACATCGATGGCTAAGACGCAGCAGATGCTCACCCGCATCACTGCCAATGCTTGCCCTGGGACGATTCTCCTCGTGGTCGATAGTCCAGGAAGCTACTCCACAGTCTCAATGAACGGGACGGAAAAGAAGTATCCCATGCAATGGCTGTTGGACTTTACACTCACCGGGCCACCGAAGAAAAGTCCTGATGGTGTTGAAGCCGTCGTGAAGTGGGAGAAGTTGCTGGAGGATGAGTCGAGATGGTTCAGACTTCCGGTCGGGTTGAAGTATCCCATTGAGCTGGAGAACATGAGGTATCAGATCCATCTCTATAGACGCTTGGGCGCGGATGAAACGGAAGAGACCTGAGCGACAGGTCAGACAGTCGGGAGACATCATCAATGCCTGGCGTCTGACAGCAAAACAGCCTGTGTGCGAAAGACCGTTATGGCCAAATTCGGACGAACGTCGCACATGCGGGACCGGGTCTGATGCCACGGCCAGCACTACAGGGGATCGACCCACCCATGAGCACGACAAGTCATATTACGAGTTTGGAACATGGAAGATTGAAAAGCAACGAATCATCGTTTCAAGTGCATCTGATTCGAACAGGCAGTATACTACGGTCTCACTCGTCTACGGCATACGTCCGCCATTTTGAGTTGCAACTGTCGATGACAGCTCGTTCGCGTGGTCATCTCCAGCGACGGATTCAATCATCAGCCTCGAGCTCGGAACTCGTCTCCAAGTCATCGATGCCATAAGACCAGCGAACTCTAGACCAAGTTCCACTGGATGTTGAACTTGCCTAGTATGGAAAGATCAGTCATGTGTCCAACGTCCAATCGCGGCTCTTTCAATGAACATACCTGGAGGGTCAAGGACGCCGCCGGTGAGGACCTTGAACGCCGCAACCGACAGGTCGAGGTGGGCCGCGTCGCAGCTGGGGCAGGTGTCGGCGACTTTGGCGGTGATGGTTTTGCCCTGGCCGTTGTTGCCCTGGCCTCCGCCAGTGTTGGTGACGGTGACGGTCTGACCGCAGAGAGCTGTCAGGAAGAAGACGATGGGTGTCAGTTCGGGTCTTTCAACGAGAATGGAAGGGGAGGAGAAGATGGACGTACTGTTGCCCGACTGGGCGATGGCGACGATCATGTCGTTGTCGCTGTGGGCGGTGCCGCAGGAGCCGGCGACGCCGCCTTGATAGTAGTAGGTGGCCACGCCGTTGTGGATTGGACCGCGCTTCTCGACGGCGACGGCGAGAGCGGTGCCAGCGAGGGCTGCGATGGTGAGGAACTGCATCTTGAATGCGGGGTGTGGAAGGTGTCTTGGTGTAGGGGTGTGTAGATGTGTTGGAATCGGAAGTGGAGATTGGTTTGGAAAGAAGGTGTTCGAGGTGGTAAGAAGGAGACATTTAAGGGAGAAGTCTGCCTGTGTCAAGTCCAGGACATGGAGTGAATGGGGCTGATGGAGTGAATGATAGTGGAGAAGCGAGTTAAGTGAAGTGAGATTCTTCAACCTTTCTTGTACACTTTCCTGCTCCATCTACTCGCGGACCTCACCTGTGGCCAACCTTGATATGTCCAAAACGTTCACATGCCTCTGTGATTGTTGAACGCACTCTTTAAGGCTCCAGCCGCTCTGCATGGCACGCTCGTTGAGGCTTCGCCCGCCCTACACTAGTAGCAGATCACTTCACTCTTGTCCATACCACATCAAGATCCGGTATGAGAAGTGAAGTTGGAGTCAGGTTCGGCTGGTAAAGGCGGTTTCGGCGGTAGTATGGCTACAGATCCGTCGCCAAGGTGTTTAGGTGCAAGACCGTCTCGTACATCGATCTACTGCGTCAGGCAAGTGCGGTCTTGTCGTCGCGACAAACGATCCATCAATGAGAGAGAGATATAGAGAGGCAAACAGCGATGAACGATGAAGGATGCATGTCATAAGTATAGCATTGACCGACCACGGCCCCTTCTACCGCACACATCGTCCCGCCCGAGCACGCTTGAGCAAGAAGTAAGAAAAGCTCCATTCCAGCCGCCAGAACAGACCAAACAGAACGCCGTGCTTTCCCATCCCGAGATCCGTCTTTCATGCCATTGCGAACTCGTGAAACATCAATACCTCCTCCATCATGGCGCTTCTTGTAAACACTTTCCGTGACCTGAATACGAAATACGATGCTCATCATGCGCAAGTCAAATGCCACACTAAGAACTCTTCTGTGCGCGAAGTGCTTGTGGGGCTCCAGCACTGCCGACTCTGCCACTGACCTTGCGAACACTAGTCTTGCCCTCAGTGCTGCGACGGATTGGCGAAGAGCGCTTGCCGACACTCAAGCTGCCAACTCCACTACCGCTTCGAGCACCTGGAGTCCTGGCGCGTGAAGGCGTTGCGCCGACCGGTGCCGCTTCCATTTCATCGACCGTTTCTGGTCGATTCTCGGAATCGCTGGTATCTGTTGGGACATCCCACTTGGTTGTGGTGGTGGTTGTCGTCGTGCAGGACACTGCCCTGCGCTGTCCACCGCGGCTGACCGGGGACTGGCTGGCCTTGCGAGCGAGCATGCGTAGGGCATATTCGTCTTCACTTTCGTTGGGACGAGCAACTCGGGTACGCTGCATACTCACGCTTCCGCCGTCGGGCTTGACGTCGAACGGCTGATTCTCGGTCATTACTCGTCGACCACCGTAGATCTTGTTTGTCTTGCGAGGCTGTCCTGGAGTTGGCGCTGGGAGATTTTCATCCGCGACTCCCAAGGTGTTCTTCAGGTCCTCAGTAGAGCTGTATCCTGCAGTGGACCCCTCGTTGTTGGTGATTTCTCCCAACGCCCGTCGCGGGCTTGCAATGTGTCGCTCTGCGTTTGGAGGAGTGAAAGTTTGGCCGTTGCTCGCCACCCGTCTGCTGGCGGATCGTTGAAGTCTCGTTGGTGTTGCTGGAGGCATAGACGCCAGAATCTTTTGCTTAAGAGTGTCTTCAAACCACCACTCCCGGAATGTTCCTTGGTTCAGGTGCAACCAGTGCTGTTGCGGTCCGACGACCATGCCTGGACGCATAAATCTCATGAACGCAATGACTTCATTTGCCGTGAAACCATGGCGGTAGATCAAGTAGGCCCCAATGAGACATCCTGTTCGGCCAAGCCCAGCCTTGCAGTGAACTGCGATACCCTTGCGATCTCTGTTGATTGTGTGGTGAGCCAGATCGACGAACTTCCGCACAATGCTCAATGCCGGACACGTGCCGTCGTCGAAGATCATGTCCATGTGTCTGATCCCAAGTGCCGTGAAGTAGCTCGGCGAGTAGAGTTCAGAATTCAGTCGCACGACCAAACCAATTCCACGTTCCGCGAAGTGTCCGAGCACGTTCTTGAACGGCTGTGGAAGCGTCTTTTCGCGTGCTAGTGCTGAGACCGATCGTGGAAGTTGTGCATACAGCGGATCGGTCGGTGCAATGACTGTTGTCGGCTGGTGTTGTGGTGACGCAAAAGCCAAAAAGTCGGGCGATATCCAGTTGAAGTCGCCCATATCCACGCGCTCGTACTTTTCATACTCTTCGAGGCTGAACTCTTTGAGACCGACCAGTCCTTCCTCCTTGGCCTTCCAGACACCATATACCACATCTTGAATTGTGAGAGAATAGTCCGCCTGGCTGTAGCCGGCGTCGCGGAATGGCATGCAAGGTGGATCCATTTGCGCAATGGGTGCGAGAGCGAGATGAGGTGGCCAGTTTTGGATCAGAACCATGTATGTTGCAAGAATGCACGCTGCATTTGCCCGACCTGAAACACTCGTTAGCTTGCGCCCAATCGATTGGACAAGTGAACAGTCCACATACTGCGCGAGTCGGCATGACTCCAGAATACCACTGGCTTGTTCTCATTATCTGGGTGTCCAAGCACTTCATGCAGGTGTACGGCGAAGCGGTAAAGGTGCCCAATGTGCAGCGGGCCAAAATCGGCGTGAAAGGCATTGTAGAGGAGGGTTCGGTCGATCGAAAAGTAATGCGGAGGCTGAGAAGGGATCGATCCAGAAGCATTCTGTGGTCCTGCTTGTGCTCGCGATGATCTCTTGTTCGGTGATCGGGACTGCTTGGGCGCTGGGTATGGGAATGGAGTCTTTTCGTCGGGAGTGTGGGTATAAGATGCGAGGTAGAGCCGATCTGTAAAGGTTAGAATAGCCATGTTAGTAATGTGATCCGCTATGCACATGAGCGCTCACGACAGGACTGAACTCACTCTCAATGTACTCGATCACCTGGCCGTAGCTGGTAACGGAAGGCACTTCCCCTCTGCTGCTCGAGGAGCGGGGAGAGTGCGGCATGTTTGCGTAGAGCGCCTTCCTGCTGATGTAGACGCTGTTGATCTATGACGGAGAAGGAGTGATGTGCCGATGTTTGTTGGAATTGAATGGCAAGAGCGATGCAGTGTCGGTGAATGCAATGGCGCAGATCGATCGAGTACGCTATGACATGAGATGGCGACAGGATCGGAAGAAAAGATGGAGTATGAATGTCGACGGTCGGATGACTGAACGGAAGTGTAGGGCGAGTACACGCTCGAGCGGACAGGATGCGGTATGTACTGTGGTTAGAAGTGCAGAGAGAGACCTGACGTTGCTGTTATGGTCGCCTTATTAGCGGTGTTGTGCTGTAAACTTTCAAGCTTGGACTCCAAAACAATCCGTTGTCCAGGTAGGGAAGGAGCGGCCGGCGGAAAGCATGGGACGCGGGCCGTTCCTTCTCCACGACTTGATGTCAACGGCCGGAGAAGGACATACATTTTAACAGAAAGGACCGAGAGCGAGGACAGGACAACTGGGAAGGCGCACTCTCGCTGTACCTGTACACCGTCAAATCCGCACAGCCATCTGTTCCTGACAGTCGTGTTGAAAAGGTCGGATAATTTTGATTGGCCTCGTTCTCAAGGTACCTGCACGGTCTCCGCTTCATTCCTGCGAACAAATACCATACCATCCTACAGACCATTGTACTGTCGAGACAATGCTCATTCGCAGAGGCAAAGCGGAAGGCTGGCTATATTGGGATCTCGATGCTACGCAGCAATGGGCCAAGTCGAGCGGCATCACATTCACAAACGCTACGCCGGCTATTGTCCCAGGAAGAGGCATTGGACTACTGGCCGACCACGATCTCTCCTCGTCGCCTTCGGACGAGATGCCCCTGGAGGTCCTCGCCATCGCAGAGGGCTTGGTACTGTCTTTGGAGACCGTGAAACAACACGCATTGTTTGATCGCGATTTCCGAGAAGTGCTTAAGGGTTTGGGCGAATTTGGTGCGGTAGGTGACTATGTGTTTGTGTGTTTTCGTCGGAAGCAGGCGACCAGATTGTGCGATGCCGACCCATCTTCTCTAATTCCTCTCCGATTATGGTCAGCTCAGAGCTGATTTCCTACTCTTTCAGACTCCTCGCGGAGCTATTCTTACCTTCCTCCTGTTCAACGCCACCATCTCATGCCCACACATTTCAGAAAAAGTTGGAGTTCACAGCGCATTTACCGAGTAAGCAGCAGAGATGATCTCCTCTCAACATTCGGAAGTCTGCTTGAAACATCGACATATTGACTAGTAGTGCAGCTATGTCAAGACACTACCGTGTGAACATCTACCAACATTTTGGACTTCGGACGAACTGAGCCTGCTAGTCGGAACAACATTAGCTCCGGCGATGTCTGCAAAGTTGAAGAGTCTCCGCCGCGAATATGACCTACTTTGCAGCTCGACAGAGACTCGATGGTACAAGATAGTGGAGTCACACATTAGCTTCGACGACTGGTTACAAGTCGATGCCTTCTTCCGCTCCCGTGCGCTGGACTTTCATGGGAACTGCATGATTCCAGGTCTTGATTTGGCCAGTCACGCTGCGGGTGAGGGAACCAATACATTCTACGATCGCCGGGATGGGTGAGTGCCGTCAGCCTTTCGTTTATCATGTGATGCTGATGCATAGGAATTCAGAAATTATGTCCTGTGGCTCTTAAAGGGAAAGGAAGTGAAGCAGGGTCAAGAGATTACAATAACTTACGGCGACGAGTATGCACTATCCTGATCAGGCTCTAGAATTTGTTGAACGCTGACCTTTCATTTCCAGAAAAGGCGCCTGCGAGTACGTCGAGAGTTCATGAAAGCCTACAGGTGCTCTGCTGACCACTGGTAGGATGCTGTTCTCGTACGGCTTCATCGACAACGAGATGGAATCGGCGGAGACGCTGTTCTTGAGCCTGGCCATTGCGGACGACGACCCTTCCAGGCTCTCGAAGATGAAGTTCGCGGACTGTGCACCTGGCTTCAAACTCATCGACACGACGGATCGACCTGCCATGGAGAGCGATGTCGATCCCGAGTCCGGAAGCGGAAACATCGATTGGACCGGTGACTTCATCTGGCTGTTGTGCGTGGATGAGGGCTTCGAGTTCCAGCTCGCACGAACCGTCGACGGAGCAGAAGAGGTCGAGGCCACATTCCAAGGAGAAACGCTCTCTGATGCCCGCGACCTGCGCCGTAAACTGTCCCAATCCCCTCTCTGGGATGTATATCGACTTCGAGCTGTCGTGATTCTCCAGCAGCGGGTATATGACCAGCTGCAAGCCTTGTACAGCACTCAAGAAGATGTCGAGAGCCAGACGCATGGCGACAGGTCCACGATTGGGGAGTCGACGTTTGAGCTGGCGATGAAGCTGCGTCGCCTTGAGTTCGGATTGTTGGAGACAGCATGCGAAGGTTTCGAGCGGCAGGTCAGTCCAACTTTATACTTTTGCTTGCTTCTTCGATGGCATTCGCCGCGCTCTCTTCTGCTGTGTCGTGCCCACAGACTGATGGCATGTTTTCGGATCGTTTACTCGTGCCGATCCTTCTGAAGCACAGTCGCGGCGTCATATCGTCAATCATCAATCACTAAACAGGCAGAGCTGACTTGTCACGCGTAGAAATTGGAGCTTGCAGAAACGCCAGTGGTCAAGGATTATCTTGCAAAGACATCGAATCCTCGACAAGAAGGGCTCAACGACGCCGATGACTTCTCGTGAAGCGCAACTTTCTCCGCAACACTTACAAATTGTGGGGTGGTTCTCAGGGTGCTCCATCAAGGCTACGTCACGCTCGCTGCTGGTTGAACGACGTGAGGGTCGTGCAGCAGACGTGCGAGCGCACTTCACGACCAACACCTCGCAGGCTTGCATTCGGCCACAACCGAACATTCATCATGGGGATGTGTGTACAATCCGATGTCGAGAGATCGCAGATGTGTGCTACCTTCCGCCGGGATGAGATGCACTGCCCCACTCCGATACTATTTCTCGATGAGAGCAGTTGACAGGGTCAAGCTGGCGTGACACAGGATACAACGCCTCTTGAGTCTTGAGTGAGCGTTGCGTTGCTTTTGAAGCCACCATCGGAGCCGTTCTCATGCCCCGCATTCGATACTGAGTTTTAGGTATGCCACCCAGCTGCGAGGGACACCCCTCGGCTAGCGACACCATGATCATCGCGCTCATCACAGCGATCGTTCGTCAAGCTTGCCTTCTTTGTTCAGGAAGCGGAAGAGTACGGCTGATGTTTATGATGCCTGCGGAGTGAGGTCCGTCATGACTGCAGGACCGCGCGTAGCGGTGGGTATGCACAAGGATATCGTACTCGCCAAAGCAGCCCTGCGATGAGCGAGGCTCCAGAGCTCCGGGCGACAGTCGTAGAATTCTCGGCGCAGGGGATGCTTTGACATTAATGATTCGCTGTTCTGGTCTGGTCTCAGCTGATCACCACTCCAACGGGAAACAGCTCCAACTCTATCTACCCGCCTCGCCAATGGGCATTTCTTGATTGCTGGTAGCTCTGCTCCGCAAAATGGTCGTGTGAGAGGCGCAAAAGCATGCATGGCGTGGCGTTTCCCCAGACTCTTACTCCGGGGGTGCCCTTGATCAACGGATTGAGTAGTCTCCACAAACTCTCGCTCCAATAATCTTATCCTACACCTGAACCTGCTGGAATGAACGACTGGCGGACGGACGCCTCTTTTCAACCCTCAACGCTTTGTTGTAATAATACGTACGATCCAATCATCAACGCCTGCAGCGTCTGACCTCCGAAAAGAACCGGCCCACGGGCGACTTCATACCAAAGCCAGTATATTGTCGCGCACTACATCCCGCAAACATGCCTGGAATTCTTCCCATGAAGGTCATCAAGGTGGGCACGAACGCACAGAGCCGGATCGCTCAAGCCTGCGATAGGTCAGTCAACCTCACGTCGGCCAACCCGACGGCCATTGACCAGTGTTACACAACAGATGTCGAAGCAAGAAGATCCGCTGTGACGGTATCCGACCGTGCTGCTCGCAATGCTCCAACGTCGGCTTCGAATGCAAGACGAGTGACAAGCTGAGTCGAAGAGCGTTCCCACGAGGTTACACAGAATCGCTCGAGGAAAGAGTACGCGCGTTGGAAACCGAGGTCAGGGAGTTGAAGGACTTGTTGGACCAGAAGGATGAAAAGATTGACATGCTGTCGCGGATCTCTCCAAACTCGGCACATTCCATACAAATCGCATCTCTGCGGCGACAGTCGACGCCGTCCGAAAAGCCTGCTGCCCGAGCGACTGAGACCCCACCCAAGGACGACGTGTTCAAGGTTTCACAGTCGCCATATCTTCTCGACGAAGATGGTGCGGACTCGTACTTTACGGGCACTTCAAGCGGGCGGACATTCATAGAGGCTTTCAAAACCAGAGTGCAGGAAGATGGGCGATCGACGAGCGAGATTGACACCGGACTGCTACTTGCTAGCGGTCCCAACCCGGAGGCTACGAATGGCTCATCAGCGCCCATCGCCTTCAAGGCGCCACCACGACTTGTCGCCGACCAGCTTGTCAACATTTTCTTTCAGGAGTGGGCGCCATTATACCCAGTTCTTCACCGCCCAACATTCTTGACCTTGTACGGCCGCTACGTTGCCGACAGCGACGAGGTCACGGACCGTGCAGAACTTGCACAGCTTAATCTAGTCTTTGGTATCGCTGCTCTTTCGAGTGGCTCGAGAACTTCTGGCGAGTTGGAAAGTTTCGAGACACAGTGGAAAGCTGCTCTTGACTCGATCATCACTGACAACTCCATGGGCACACTGCAGGCACTAATCCTGGCACAAATATTCTGCCTGCAGCAAGGCGACCTGACCAGACTTCTCACCTACAAAGGTCTGTCTTCCAGCTTGTCGGCACGTCTCGGTCTCCACCAATCGCAGAAACGATTCGCTTTGGGTACGTTGATCTGCGAGACCAGGAAGAAGGTCTTCTGGACGCTGTACAGCGTCGATTGCTTCACTGCTGTCGTACTTGGCCTTCCCAGACAATTGAAGGACGACGACATCAGCTGCGAATTCCCTGTCGACGCCGACGACGAGTACGTGACAGATCGCGGCTTTCGACCCACTCTGCCCGGCGATTCTACCAAGCTGTCCAGCGCTTTGGCTCTCTTCAGCGCATCGCAGATCTTGTCCAAAGTTCTCGAAGAAGTCTACCCGGCCAAGACGTCGTATGAGCTGTCCTTCAGGAAGCTCAGTGAGCTCTCGGATGAGCTAGACGCCTGGAGCAGCGCTTTGCCACCTCATCTACGACTACAATTTACGCAAGACAAGCCAAGCACTGGCACCATCAGTAGCAGATCGCCACTGCTGTCCCTGACCTACCACTACATCCGCGCGTTGATCCACCGACCAGCCATTTGTGCCTCCCTTGGTTCGCGGTCCTCTTCTTCGATGATCGCGCTAGCCAGTTCATGCAAGCACATGATCCAGATTGTGCAGCTACTGGACGAGAGATGTCTGAGCTTCACTTTCTGCCTCAATCGTGACGAAACCCTGGTTCTCGCCGGATTTGGTCTGCTATTTCAAGGACTGAGCTTGGATGCTGGATCTAAGATGCTGAAAGATAATAACAAGATGATCTCGTCTGCTGTTCAAGTCTTGAATAAGACACACGCACCCTGCGCAGCTGAGTTTGAGCGCGTAGCAACTTCGTTCATCGGAGCACCGACACAGTCACTACCACCACCATCACCGCCCGCGGCCAAGCCAAAGGCCAAAATTCCTGCACTTTCGCGCCACAATTCCGACGGCGGTTCGACGACACAGCCCACAATTCTGCCGTCCTCAACCAGAAAACAGCTCAAAGCGATTGCATCTCGCTTTACCGCTACTGGGACATCAAAGTCCAACAAGCTTGATACTTGTGATAGTGGCCGCAGAGCGACTGCTCATACCATCTCCCTGCACCCGTCCAGCGTCCTTACGCAGAGCCAGCCATCACTGATGCCGGCGATTGCTCGGTCTGAGCCTGCTCGCAGTCCAGAGAACATGTACAGTCGTCCAACATCCACTGCAGCTCCACGGCCCTCGGCGCCGCCACCACAGCTGAGCCCGAAGCCTCGAACGCTCCCGCAGGCTCTTCCAAATCTCGATTACTTGTCCTTTGGAAATGAACCGGACGTTGCTTCCGACCCTGCCAAAGATCAGAATGTCCAACCGGTCAAAACCGAACCCGGCCCAACAGACTGGGAGAAGCTCCTCGGGAGTCTCGACAACGGTCAAACGAACATTTTTGATGCATGCTACGGGGGACCTCCTGTCGATGCTCTTGGCACACCTCCCATGAGTCTATCCAACACAGTCCCCGGGGCGACAGTGGGCGACAGCTCCATCGCCTGGAACGCCGATTTATGGGCGCTCTGCCCTACAGAAACTAATACCAGTGCTAGCTCTGGTCCAGGCTCCGGCAGTGGCCAGGCCGCTAGCATACTATCTTTCAGCACTGATGAGGGGTTGAGCAGTACCGAGGACTTCGCCACGGACTGGACGAGCGCGAGCAGCCACAACGTGGGTTTCATTGTTATGCCGAGCGGAGATGATTTCTGGCAGTGAGATGCCTGGCGTGTATGAAAAAGAAGAGAAGAGAACGACAACTGATGAGGCGCAGGCGCATGGGGAATTGACATGGTTTTCGAAGCGACAGATTGGAAGGCGTTCGCGGACGACAACGTTTGTAATGTATTGACAATCCACAGCGACGGACGTCTCTGTTTCCAAGTGCCACCTCGTGGCCCTCATGCGCTGCGCCGCCGCACCTTCGTTCGTATGGTCTCATTGCATACATCATAGGGCCTGCGGCCGTCTCAGGAACGCACAGCTGTCACAAGCCGTAAACGTTATGGTGAAGACATGTGGGCCACGCCGCTCCTTCCACAAGACACAAGACACAAGACCCATGACGTACCCCCTGCTAAGCGATCTCAGATCACAAGGCAAGTGCGATTGCGACTTCCAGAGCTACACCTAAAGAGCCCCGAATGGAATGAGAACTTTCGCAAACGACAAATACTTCACTTACCCTCTCGGCGACTTGTAACATTCGCAAAGTCCACTTCCACAACCATCGACACCTTCGCAACCATGACCGACAAAGACACCAGCACTCTCCAGTCATATGTTGATGTGAGCCGCAACAAAATTACTGACTGTTGGACGGCACTGACCTCGCAACAGAGCGCCACAGGAGCCGTGCAAAGCGCCGTTGGCTCTCTGACAGGCAACACCACCGAACAAGCCCGAGGACAACGTACGTACCAATCCACCACCGAGGTAGCAGCCTCCCGATCTAAACCCGTCCGACAGAAAAGAAAGATGTCGCCCACACCAAGGATGAGCGCTCTCATGCCGGCGCCAATATCGGAGGACATGCCATCTCAGCGTCCGGTGTAGCGAAGAACGATCCCAACCGCAATGAAGGCAGCTGGAACCAGACTGTCGGCTCGGGAAAAGAGTTTGTGGGCGGAGCGTTGGGTCTCGATGGGTTGAAGAAGGAGGGACAGCAGCAGTGAGTCCCATGTACTCGATAGCATCGTGATTCAGACCTCCACGTGCTAACTGATGCGATTGTGAGCAGGAACGAAGAAGGCAAAGCCCAGGAAGCGGCTGGCCAACTCAATGATCTTGGGACTGGTGTCATGAATCGTGTTTCCGGAACTGTTGGTGGTGCTGTCGCGGGTCTGACGGGCGATCGAGAGGCTCAGGTCAAGGCTCAAGAGAAGCATGATCAGGGCAAGACGTTGCAGAGAGGTGTAGAATCGGAGGTGTCGAAGCAGGCTCAGTAGAGGGTGGAATGGGAGGTGGTTGATGGGCGATTGTCTGCGATAGATTGCCACCCGATACTTGGTTGTCGTTCACACTCCCTTGTTGAACTGCACGTACCGTTCTGCTGGGATCTCCATCGCCCCTGTAAAGTTGACGTCGTTCGACGTCAAGGTTCACACTTGTTTCTTTCCGCAAGGCCACTTGCCCAGGGCTACTCTGATCCCGTCGCAACTCGGCGCAATCGAAAGGGACGGACAGTAAAGAGTGTAGGTATATATTTCGGAAAGTAGGAAAGTAGCAGGCGGGGGTGATTGAAAGCAATGGGAGTTCGGAGCATTTGCTCAATCGGCCGAGCGCCCTTCCCGATTTCTCCACCGGGCTCGGTCAGCAGCCGTGTCATCGCATCGGCTTTAAGACTCGTCAACCTCGACATCCTGCCCGCCAGCTCTACCTCGTCCTTGTCCGCATTGTCGTGGTCGCATTCCATGTCTCGTCGCCAATCATGACCACTATTCACCAGCGCACGACCTGGCCGCGATAACAAGTGCTGCTCCGCCAGCCCTGGTCTCGAACGTTTCCACCATTTGAAGGTCCACATCGCTGGCATAAACCGAAGACCACGATACAAGGCTGTTCAGCTACGGATAAGCCCATTCAACGCCATAAATAGAGAAAGGCACCATGGGCGACCATCACTCGTGTCCCGGGACTCCGCGAACTGGCGAGGGCAGCCGCGGAAGGTCAGCCATGGCCGAAGCGATGTCAAAAACACCGATCCGACGAGAGTCCTTTGATCGAAGTGGAGGATTCCCTCGAATGAATAACAAGGCGCCTCGTCGATTCTCTACGGGTGCCGCGAAAATACCAATGCCCACACCACAGGTTCTTTTGTCGCAAGCGGCAGCAGAACTCGAGCTAGACGAAAAACGACGATCAAGAAAGTCCAGAGATTTGCAGGAGTTGAGTGCTACAAAGAGCAAGTTTGACATGTGCTCGGATACGCCGTCGGATGCGAGGTTGGAGGCTTTGACGAGCCCGTTCTGCTACTTTCATAAACGATTTGGAGATGCAGTGGACATTGCAAAAGTGTTGGAGGAAATCAAGGCTGATGATCAGCTGTCACATTCCCGCCTGATGCAGACGGCGGCTGGAGTAAGAGAGGTGTCTAAGCAGCTGCAACGAAGGCCATTGCGGAAAGCCGTGAAGAATGTGATGATTGTTACAAAGGCCCGGGACAACAATCTGGTCACACTTACGCGGGAGCTGACCGAGTTTCTCCTAGCCACACCGCGGTATGGCAAAGACGTGGGCGTGAATGTGTGGATCGATTCAAAATTGAAGAAGTCGAAGCGGTTTGACCACGACTCCGTCTTGGCCCAAGACGAACGATTTAAAGAAATGCTGCACTTCTGGACGCCAGAGATTTGCCTGGAACGACCGGAGTTGTTTGACTTGGTCATCACCTTGGGCGGCGACGGAACGGTTCTATTCACATCTTGGTTGTTTCAGGGCATTGTACCGCCAGTCCTGGCATTCTCTCTCGGATCGCTCGGCTTCCTCACGAACTTTGACTTTGAGAAATACAAGGAGGAGCTCAACCGCGTGATGGGAGACCACGGCATGCGTGTCAACCTTCGCATGCGATTCACGTGCACAGTGTATCGATCCGCGGCGTCGACAGCAACACCCTCATCTGCGATTTCCTCAGCAAGTCCATCGACCGCCACTAGCGTGTATGGCCATGACTTTGAAGAAGCCAAGATCGAGGGCGAGACCCACGAGGTGCTGAACGAGCTGGTTATTGACCGAGGGCCGAGTTCGTACATTTCGTCCCTGGATCTGTACGCCAACGACAGCTTGCTCACGCGCATATCGGCGGACGGGATCATATTGAGCACGCCGACCGGGAGCACGGCATATTCTCTCAGCGCTGGCGGGAGTCTGGTACATCCGGACATCCCAGCGATACTACTCACTCCGATTTGTCCGCACACATTGTCCTTCCGCCCAATGTTGTTGAACGACGACATGGCATTGAAGGTCGCCATACCGAGCACGGGACGCGGCACGGCATTCGTCTCCTTTGACGGCAAAGGCCGCATCGAACTCGGACGCGGCGACGAGGTTGTCGTTCGAGCATCTCAGTACCCCTTTCCGTCGGTCATGGGCAAGCCGCTCGAGTGGTTTGACAGCATTTCCCGAACACTGCGTTGGAATACTCGGGCGGCGGAGCAGAAAGGCTGGGCTGGAGGCGATGAAACAGACGGTGCGTTGATCGAAGACGGAGAAGGCAAAGAGCCTGCTTATGACATTGATTTCGAGGGCGATGATGAGGAAGCTGTCAGCGTGAGTGCCAAAGATAGTGGCTATGGATCTGAGAAACGCTTTGGCAATTAGCGATGCAATTCAGCAGGCGAACGTTTCCGCAACGTGTTGGTTGGTATTGTCTTTTGGCGAAGTATTCTCGGGCATCCAGAACATATCCCAAGACTAGGCACATGAGCAAGGAGCAGGGCGTTATTGTTAGCAGGATATGATAGATGGTCGTAGAGATAGCCGTGCATGTAGGTCAGCAGGACACGCTGTTGTACAAATCGCCGTGCATGTGATGAGCTGAGGTGGAACTTGATCTGCTCGTTGACCCAAAGAAGCTTGAATGAGCCGAATCAAACGTCATCGTCACATGTCAATTTTCATGATGATTCACAACACGGTCCGGTCGATCAGGATTCAGGAGAGGCTTTGCTTTCACGGTACAGTACCTTTGTTATCTATTATTTCGATGTCGTTGAGGCAAGCTAGAAGGCTCACCTCACCGTAGTAGGACCCCTCTTTGTTCTCGCGCGGCTCCAGAAGAACTCTGTTTCTGTTAAGGTTTTCGCGTTCATCGTCAGGTTGACTTGCGCGTCCTCGACCGATGTCGCGATTGCGTCTTTTTCATCCACATCGAACATCATCGACACTGTCAACAAAGGATAGACACGGCAGTCCGGCGATGATCCCAAGGTATGTCTCTATTGTCGGAACGATCTGGAATGTAAACGATCTGGAAATGGCAGTTGCATACTTATTATCCCTACTCGTCACCAAGTGGTGGGAAAAGGACCGAACCGGGAGATCGTGGGTGGCTTGCGGTTCCCACCTCACTCGTCAACCGACCACCGCTATCAAATTGCACAATCGCGAAAGGATCCGCGCAGAAATGCTGGTCCCTCCCGTGCCTGACGAGTGGCTCTCAGGGAGTCGGACTCTTCCACAGAAAAACGGAATTTCGGATGCTCGGAGACCAGCGAACGACTCACGCTCTCTCGGTGGGTCGGCCGATCAGTGCAATGGATCCTTTCGTCTTGCAAATTCGGTCGAGGTCACCGCTTCACTTGGCTACTAGTCGTTCCGCCACAGTAGCTGCGACCTCAAAGGCCCACAGCAGCGCGTCTGGGGCAGCGGTGGTATCTATCACGACTCGTGCTGAGAAACGGTTGTGATGCGTTCTTTCCTCTCCTCGACATGAAAATCCCCCTCTCTCTCTTCTACTTCTCAGTAATCTCTGCCGTTCTTTAGCACATCGACAGCTCTAGCAGTCCTTCGATCTTTTTCTTTCAACGAGTCGGCGAATTCACGGTCGTTGAGCAGCTCCACTTCGGTTTCTGGCCTGTTCTCAAGCTTGCCAGCTAGGCTTGTTCCTTGAGTACGCATAACTATCTCGGATTCAGAAGCTACTCATTCCTTTGTGGGCAGTGCGAAGTCGAAAACGGAACGCCAACACTACTACCCTTTGTCCATGTCCTCGATCTGGAAAGTGCACGCTCGCTCGATCAGTACCGCCTTTGTGCGGCCTGGTGGGAGGTTTTTTTTTCTGTGAAAGAAATACGTCGCTGGACATAAGACAATATGAGCACTCCGATCGAATTGACTCCGGCGGAGGAACTCACCAATCCTTTTGCCGATCATGTAGTAATGTCAGTATCGCCCAAATACACTCCCGAGTCAAGCGGACCTGGAACGGCAACCGGTACTGGAAGTGGTACGCCTGTGAACAAGGGGGAAACTTCCAAGAAGAAGCGAGTGGGGTTCCGAAGTGGTGATGAAGCAGATTCCCGTGGCCAAAGTAAACGGACCAGCTTCATCGATACGTTGGACGAAACGTATTCGCCTCTTACTGGTAGTCCAGAGATCAGTGGAAGCAGTACTCCCGGTCGGAACCACACCAGAAATTCAAGCGGCGATCTGCTTCTGACGAACGAAAGGAGATCAGAGATACCGGAACTTTCATTACAACAAATGGAACAAATCCATCGAGCCTTCAACTCGCAAACTCCCACTCTTCCAGTCCCTCGACCCAGACCGGCAATGAGGCGTAACCCTCAGCCGACGTCGCAGTTTGATCTCGAGATTGAGGAAGGCCCGGATCAAGATGGCTTACGGGCAATTCGGCAACGACGAGCGCAGGAGGCTTTTGAGCGAGGCAAACGATTGGAGTCGGATCAAAAAGCACTGTCAGCACCAAGTTCGAGACGAAACTCATTGGACATGAGGGAAAGGCGACGGAGCAGTCGTCCTGCAGACCTGCAGACCACGGGAATTCCACTGCAAGCGTTTCACGACCGATCAGACGGATCTGATGATGAACTGGGCATGCTGCAGCCGCTCGAGCGGCAAGGCAGATCCTTCAACCACGAGGCGTACAAATTGGTTCGGAGACATACCGGCGCCCGCGGCGCTCTGGATAAATCTTTCGAGACAGGACTTCAATCCGGCCAGCGCTCTGGGGCAGTGACTCCGATCAAAGAGATGGACTTTATGGAAGACTATGCTCCTCGGCCGCAGCAATACCGTGGGGGGGTCCTGGGTTCTCTATTGAAACTGTACGGACAACAACGACGCGGCAGTGGGCAGACATCACCTGGACCACCAACTGGATTGGCCCAGCCGCACTTTAAAGGCGACTACAGCGCTTCATCCACACCTCAACATTCTCCACCCGAGTCCGGAACCTCCACGCCCAATGGCCGCCACTGGTACTCATACAAGCACTCCAAGAACGACCAGTCGACTTCCTCCCTCGCTCAACTCGTTGGATCGAGCGCCAGCTTTGGCTCACCAGCCGTCACCGGTCTCGGCGAACAAGTCAGCCAGCGATTAAAGGAGCGACAGCAACAAGAAGCCAGCAAACGACCCACCCTCGGCAAACGACTCAATAGCGGTGGTCAAGCAGCCATCAATCGCCTCAGCCGCGCTCGCCTCGACGACGAGATTCGAATTACGAAACACATCGGCGAGACCATCGCGAGACAGAAGTACTTGACGAAGATCTGCAAGGCGTTGATGCAGTACGGTGCTCCGACACATCGATTGGAGGAGTACATGAGGATGAGTGCGAGGGTGCTGGAGACCGATGCGCAGTTTCTGTATATCCCCGGCGCGATGATCATGTCGTTTGAGGACCGCGACACGCATACGAGTGAGGTCAAGTTGGTCAAGGTCGCTCAGGGGCTTGATTTGGGCAAGTTGAGGGATGTGCATGAGGTGTACAAGGAAGTGGTGAGTCTTGATTTCAGAACATGTTTGAATGCTTCGCAAACACTGACTGAAATTCCAGGTCCACGACCGTGTCGGCGTCGAAGAAGCCATGAGTCGCCTGAAAGAGATCACGAACCGCAAGGACAAACACAACCGTCTCGCCCGCATCCCCATCTTTGGTCTCGCTGCCGTCTGCGTCGGTCCCTTCGCCTTTCAAGCCCGACTGATCGACCTCCCCATCTCTTTCCTCCTGGGCTGCATCCTCGGCATCCTCCAGCTCTACGTCGCGCCGTCGTCCGATCTCTACGCTAACGTCTTCGAGATCGCCGCGACGGTCATCACGTCCTTCCTCGCTCGCGCGTTTGGCAGCATTCGTGGAGGAGAGTTGTTCTGCTTCTCGGCTCTTGCTCAGTCATCCATCGCATTGATCTTGCCTGGCTATACAGTCCTCTGCGCCTCTCTGGAACTGCAATCCCGCTCCATGGTCGCGGGCAGCATCAGGATGGGTAAGTCTAAAGGGCAGAAGGCCTGCAGCGAGGCCCGAGCATGTCTCTCATGCTTTGACTGCAGGCTCAAGTCTGTGTCCATGTTCCACTCTTTGGATCAACGCTCACCTTACTTCCGCAGTGTACGCAATAATATACTCCCTATTCCTTGGCTTCGGCATTACGATTGGTACCGCCGTCTACGGCATGCTGGACTCCAATGCCACTTCAGCAACCACTTGTTCGAGACCCCTTCCCGGTTACTGGGGATTCTTCTTCGTCCCCGGATTCACCATGTGTCTGATCATCATCAACCAAGCGAAGTGGAAGCAGGCTCCCATCATGATGATCATTTCCTTCGCGGGATACATAGTCAACTACTTCTCCTCGCAGCGCTTTTCCGGCAACTCCTCCGTGGCCAATGTCCTCGGTGCGCTCGTCATCGGCGTCATGGCGAATCTGTGGTCTCGTCTTGGAGGAAGAATCGAGAATCTCTGTCTGGATTTCTGGGAGGATCGACTTCGTCCGAAGTGGAGATCCCTTCGGAAACGAATCTTCCGCCACGACAGTCGGAAGTTCTCCGGCAAGGCTGCGGAGGAAGGTATTGTGGGTGACAACGAGTCCGTCTACGTTCGCCAGACGAGAAGGCTGGGATACAGTCTGGCGGCAGCAGCCATGTTGCCCGCCATCTTCGTGCAGGTCCCTTCTGGATTGGCGGTGAACGGATCGTTGATCACGGGCATTTCGTCGGCAAACCAAATCACGGGCAATACAACCGTGACACCCGGCGCAGCGTCACAGGACAGCACGGCGTTGACGGTGAGTTACTCTGTGATTCAGGTTGCTATTGGCATCACAGTGGGGTTGTTCCTAAGTGCCATTGTGGTTTATCCGTTTGGCAAGAAGAGGTCGGGATTGTTCAGTTTTTGATCAAGTATATCGACAGCAAGGCGTTTGAAGGCGATGGCTGGGACGGAGGTTGGAATCTTGGACTTGGCGAAATCATATTCCCAGATAGATCGACTCTGTTTGACGGGCACAATGTGAATACTGAAGTGCACTCGAGAGCTACGGACCGCGAGTCGATTGATCGTCCACTGAGGCGGCTGATCCCCAGTGATATTTAAAGCTTGAGATTTTCGTATTTGAAGCTTGACGCGGTCACGTGCAGAGGGTGTTGTATCCAGCCATGTTGTGTCCTGTCGTCCATTAAATAGTGTTGTTGGTGTTGTATCCAGTCGTTTATTGCCCTCGTCGTCAGGTTTTAAAGGAGCGTAAGGAGTATATATATATAGCCGGTATCTATAAAGGTCTTAGTTAGCGTAAAAACGATAGTAGAAGTAATAGCGATAAAGCGGCTAATAATAGAGGTAATAGATAATATCGCGGTAATAGATTATACTACCGGTAGAGCGGTCGATAATGTTATAGTAATAGATTACGCCGTCGGTAGACGAGAAGTTAATATAGTAACGAGGGTTTTAGAAGGGCAAAACTAGCCTAATATTAATATCTTATAGCGCTAGATATGCTCTAAGGGCGCTAATAACTACTATATAAAGTATAGGAAGGAGAAGTAGAAGGAGGCTAGTATTAATACTTAACGTACAAAGTTGTCTAAGAAGATAGGCTATCCTATATCGGTAGTAGTATCTATAGTAAACAAGGAGTCGCTAACCGAGTAGAAGATTAGTCTTAGAAAGAAGCTATATTACAACTACCCTGCCGCTAATACTATAGGACTACCTTAGTATTATCGCCGTACTTGTAGTAAGGACCTTTTCGACTTCCTTATAGACTTACTATAAAGGGTAAAAGAT